>CM060874.1:22739998-22839998 GCA_030737845.1 Acorus calamus | reverse complement strand
TTTCCAAAAAAATCCGTATATCCGAATTTCTAAAAATACCATTATATATATATATATATATACAAATATGCCTGTATATCATAGAAAATTAGTTATAAAATATATATATTTAATACATCTATTATATATTTAGATTAGTATAGTTTTGGGTATTTTTATAAATGTTTTATACTAATTAATTATTTGATTTTTTATATTGTAATTCATACATTACCAAACACATGATTTTTATTGAAATTGAGAATTCCAATCCTGATTTCTGAATCATATTCCTTACCAAACAGATTGACATGATTCTCAATCTCAATCCACATAGATTTAGAATCCCAGAATTCACGGAATCCCAATCCCACTTGTTAACCAAACATGCCATTAATGTTGCCCAAGGAATCATAGCTCCTCCGGAGCCTTTAATATATATATAAATAAAATAAAACTCCTGAACCCAAACCCAAATTGAAGGTTTAAGTTTCACATTGACAAGATTATGTTGATATAATCAAATCTATAAATAAACACCACAAAAAGAAGATACTGATGCTAAAAATGTGTTTCTAACCAGTAATGCATTAAAATAAAACTCTGAATATCAATCTATTGTATCCCTCAAAGGATTCAAGGGGCCAATCCACTGTATATCAGCAATCTGTAAAAGTAAAATCTATGCTACATCAAAAAAAAAAAAAAAAAAACTGTCATGAGAAAAAAAAAAAAGAGACACATTTAGTTGACAATGCAGCAAAAGTTCTCTCTGACCAGACCAAGCCAAATGAGTGCATGAACTCTGCTGTGATGGATGAAATATTTCACAATCCCGGTTTATGATTCCCATAAAATCTCCATTTCGTTCAGTGGGATTGTGATTCGAGGAGGATATTTGTGGCTACATTAATATCGTTTCGAGCGTGTACAAGTGCCTGTCTGGCTGAGTTCCTGTCGAAGCCCATCGATACCAGCGTAGCAATGGAAGCCTCAGGTGGCTCTGCCACCTGAAGAAAGTGGTGTTGTCAAAGGATAGTTTCCCTGTAAGAAAAAATATATATGAACAGATGTTCTGAAAGAGCTTTTGTGTTTATTTTGATGATAGTGTGTCTGCGTGCAGATTTCTCTCCTCTTTTTTTTTTCATTCATCAGGTGGAGGGACCTTAATGACTGCAATGATGTTTGTATCTATTTAGGGTGCTGATACACTTGGGACATTTCTGCAATCATTCTTGCAGACGCCATGACACCTAATGTAGTATATGTAATACTCTACTATATCAGAGTATATACTCGTATTATGAAAAATTATAAAATATATGCATTCAATTTTATTCTAGTATTTTTGAAAACATGTACTTCATTAAACAAGTATATATCTCCAAAAGAAAATTTCAAAATGTGATTTTTCATCTATATAAGCATGTCATCTGAACAAATAATAAATCAATGATTAGGGAAGAAACAGCTTGCCTCCAACTGGCGACCTGTGTAAGATGGTACATGTCCTACAGAATTTCCACTTGATGAACCAGGACGATGAACCTCCTGTCGAAGGCCATGGCAACCTTGAGAAAAACGTTGCTATGAAGTCTGGGAACTGCAAGACAGCGATTCCAAAGTCAGGGATAAAAATGTAGGTGTTTCATCTCAAAAGCAGACACGGAAGCATAATCTATTCTTAACAGAACTAAGATACAACTGATCATGAACATGATGATATGTAGCAATGTCATAGAGTTACAGATTTCTGCAAAATAAAAGGGTTACCAATTTCACGTGTACCGACATATATCAACGTAAGTGGTCACCGTTTCATGGGCCATGTGCACATGTCCAAACAAATGACATGGCCATGTATGACCAAGTCAATCAGACAAACTACAAAGGAAAAAAATTAGCACCTCCAAGACAATAAATTGTAGAGTGAATACATGCTAAAATTATGATAACGTTGTTCATTGACTAATTCATCTATTATGTCTTTGTCATGGGTTTCTAAAGGTGTTGATAGCAAAGATAGAATGTACATCTGGACAAATGATATCCAAAATGTCAACAACAGCCTGTTTCATACATTAGTATTTGGCTAATTTATTAAACTAGAACACATTCGACGAAATAATATCTATCCAAAGACTATCTTGAATGCTAGAAGGTTTCTAACATGGTTCTCAACTATTCAGCAGATATCTATCTACCCTTCATCTAAATTCATACATATATCGGATGTCAAACTGATGTTCAGATAGATTCAAACATCAACTGCACCTCATATCATATCAATAAACAACAAAACATATTTTAACAGTAATATAAAGCAATTTGAAATTTAGTATTAAATGCAGTCTGCCCATATCAGCAAATCATGACCACGGATGTTGATCCAAATTTCATGTAAAATGTAGTTGGCCGCATCATTGATTGGAGTTTAAGATTTCAAAATACACAATCAGGAAAAGTTTTAATTTCAAAACATTCTTCCTCGAACGAGCACTGGCAACAAAGCCTGTGCTAGAGTCCAGGAATGAGTTATTGGTAAGGAAAGGAACCGGCAGAACAAAATTTCATAAATATTTTCTTCTAATTTATTTTCAATAGTAGAGACAATTCTTTCTGACGCATATGTAAGTTCAATGAATAACAGTGAATGAGAAATATTATGGATTAAACCACCAGAGAGGGAAACATTGAAAAAGATACTTCGGTAAGTTTTGAAAGTTTAAGGTGGAATTAAATGTTCATCTTTAGCAGCAATAGAAATAACTGGGGACATGTTTTACTTATTATTCCATACTGATTCTAGTTGCATAGTTCAGTATTTAACATCAATTTATTAGTGTTTTTACTTCTTTATACTTCTAAAGCAAAACTACATCAATTATTCTGATTCGTGTGCCCATATTTGGAAGGGAAGAAAGTTGGCAAGTCAACAAAAATGCTTCTTTATTTCAAAACTAGATAAGTGTTAGGATTAATTAATAATACAATTTCAAATGAAACAATGGATGAGAAATTCAAGTATCAAACTGCTGGAGATGGGAACGAGTGTACTTGCACTTCCATACTGTTCCTTCTCTATTTATAGCTACTGATTAAAATAAGAAAAGAATAATGAATGCATTATCCTGTATCCATAAAGATAACATTGAAAAGGATCTAGGTAATTTCGACATGCTTAAGGTGGAACAAACCACTCTTCATTTAAAAAAAATATATAGATGTGATCTTATTAATAGAAAGCCCTTGAACAAAAGAAGACAAGGGATCTCCAAACAATTAAAAAAAAAGGGTTTAAAGATAGATAATAAATAAACTCCTCCAAATCAAATCAACCCGCTCTAAACCACTCTTCATTTTAGCATACAATGATTGAATGTGACACATTTTGCTTATTATTTATTACAGGATCTAGTTGTGTGGTTCAGTAGTAATATCAACTTATTAGTGTTTTTTTATACTTTATTTTAGTATACTTCTAAAGCAAAAGATTCGAATTTCCCACCTAGATGTTCATGTTTGGAAGGATCTAAAAGGCATTTAAATACCACCACAGTGAAAATTGTTCACAAGTCTTCTACTTAAATGCTTCCTTGTATGTTAACCAGAAAAGAGTTGGGATTAGAAATAATAAAAAATATTTACTATTTCGAGAAGCATTGGTTGACATACAACTAGATCCTGAGGATGCACTCAGATCCTGAGGCATATTCTAGATTCAAACAAAGTTACTCGGATCTTTCACTGCGCTAAATAAAAACAAGTATCAAACTGATTCAGCTTTAAAAAAAAATTGACCGGTCAAGTTAGGGATGCAAATCCATTAGTGTCTTGAGGAGCCTGAGAATTTCAAGGTATCCACATAGTAGGGTTGGGTTGGGTCAAAGAAAGGTCGTGGTGGATGGAAGAACCCAATATATTTTGTACAATATATTTATAATCGCCAGATCAGTAGTACATTTTTGCTATGCTTCACGCTTTGATGCTCAAGCATACCACAGGAGAACAAACACAAGAGACATTCAGTGAATATGTTTGACCGGTGAGTCATATCTAAGGAAAGATAAAGAGAAGCAAGTGCAACGAATACATAATCAACAGTGAAAGTAACCTTCATTCTTCGAATGCCCAACAAGTTCATATGATACATGGATCCAGCAAGTATCCCACAGATGCCAGGTATGAATGATCGTTCCCAAGCTGACAAAAGAAGCTGCAACATTAAAGGCCAATTTTTTTATTTAAAAATGGGCATATATGAGATCAGAAAACTGTCTCTAATTAAAGAAATAACCTGAAGACCAGCCAAATAAACTAAAGATTTGTTGGAGAAGCGGCCACCAAAAATACGAAATCTGGAAGTCACAGGGATGTCAAAGTAGAAAGGCACAAAAGAAGCAAATACAAGCCCGTAGGGTCCGGATGCTAGTACACCAAGATTGGAACCTGCAAAACCAAAAAGAAAAAAAAGAGAGTGATCATAAAAGAAAAGACCCAGTGCAAATTTCCTAAAACTTTCTCTCTCTTGCAAGCGTTAAAACAAAAGGGATTTGAAAGAAACCATTATCTTCATATCATGCCAGTAACTGAGTAACATAGGTCTTTCTAAAACCAGATGTAAGGGGAAAAAAACATTATTTCTGCTAAGATCATAGGGTAGGAATGTAATAAAACATTTATACATAAAAGTTCATAGGTAGAAGACAAATTCAACATAGCAGAACAATAATTGCTCATTAGATTTGTCAAAAAATCCCATTGAAAGATGAAAGCAAGAGGGCAAGAAGACACACAAAACATTGGGGTCAGCTAGTCATACATGACCTAGTGAGAACTCTTGAGGAGGATTTCTAGATACAACTTAAACACAAAAATTGTGATAAATATAAACATTAAGTATTGTTGTGCAATCAAATTGGTTTGGCTATCAAATATAAAAAAAGTAACTCTCACATGATTGATTATTTATGACCCCTTGTCAACCTCGCATCAATCCACCCAAAAATATAAGTCCAATATCCCATGCAATTGACTTGACAAGTAGAGGGACACTAGACATATAAAGATCAAGCCAACCAAAAAAAAAGATCAACCAACAAAATAGCCAATAGTAACAAAAAAAGGAATTTAACAATTATTCTCATATAATTCAGGGTAGAAGGAATGGTATTATTCATGATGTAGTGAAACAGCTTCCTTACCACCAAGTACATTCTTTTAGATATACATAGGGAAGAAATTATCTCCAAAAAAAAGGAACGACATCAGAAGTCACTCTTAGACCCAAAAGTTCTCATGTATATATTTGGCAAAAATAAAACTAAGACACATGGGATTCAAGGAGTTAGGAAGAAAAAAGAGGCATCTATTTTGTGGACCCACTACTCCAATAGGGATGATACAATACATCAATGATCTTTATTTTATTTCATTTTTTGATTTTGACAGAGAGAAAATTATCTCCACCAAAACTTCCGGAACTCTCAAATGCCTAAACTGTAAAATATGCAATTTACCAAGGAAAAGGTATACCTCTGAATACTACCAAAGAAAGGACTTCAATCAGCAATGAACCCAAAAGGGAGAACAAAATAAAAACCTGCATTTGAACATGGACAGGACATCAGTATGATAGATAATTAGCCAAAATAGGAATGCCTAGATAAGGCATCTTGGCCTCTGCAATTTAGAATAAGAAAAGGAATTCTCTCCTAACTTTCTCTGGTAATGTGAACTCTCATAAAATTGCAGATAGCCTCAACATCCAATCATAAGCAAAAAGATGCAAATGAAAAACCAAATTACGAATAAATTTTTTTTGTTCAAGCACAACACTCATATACACTGACATCTATCAAGAACAGTCTTTGGAAAATGACATACTTACTGAGTATTTATTTGATCCGATTTGTCTTTCAAAAACCCTGAAATAATACAGAAGTCCCAGACCAAAAACCAGCTCAGGTGTAGATGAGAAAGCAAATGAAGATGCAATCAGCCTCCATAGACGAAAGTTTTGAAAAATGTCCTGCAATAACAGATACAATTTGAATAACTAAAGTGATGATGCAACAAAAGCTACTCATAAGATGTTAAAACCAATCAAAGAGATGATTATCAGCTGCACGCATACAATTAATGTAATGCACACATTACATAAACAGTGGATAGAAAATGTAATGAGGCAACACACATTGATTTATCTTATACTGAAATGTTAATTTTAGACCATATTTCTATCGTGTATGTAAACTGTGGTGGTGTTTCACATGATAAAATCAGTCTTATGGAAATGGATAAGATTCTAGCAATAGCAATGATAATGACATATCATGGCCTTTCAAACTAGTATAAAGTTCATTGGTATCAACATCACCAGCATCAATATTCTAGCATTTTAAAGTTAATTTCACATAATATTCTCCCAAGTGAACACATTGCAGGCAGAAAACGATCAACTCCCTTAGCATTATAACCAATAAAATTTCCTCTCTTTAATGATTTCAGAAAAAGGAGTAGATGATTCATACTGCGCGATTTTACTATCATTGGAGTCCAGTACCCAAACTCAGAATCCACCAAAAATTATTGAAAAACCCCCATTGCTCAATATGAATTACTCCCTCCCAAATTTCCTAGGAATTTATACTCAGCTCTGGGATGCTATTTCTATCTCCGTGCCCCTAGTCATACCCTGCCCTCATCGTATACCCATCTCTGAGTTAGGTTTCCACATGACCTCATCATCAGCATGCGGACAAGGATGAAGAAGCCAGATTGCATGTTTGTTTTTTCTTCTATTCTCATTTGATTCATAGATCTATTTTTCCAGCATCACTACCATCTTCTAATATCCCCAAACCATCAAACCCACATCCATCACCACAAAACAAACTTTCTACTATTCTAAACCACTCAATGCAACCTACAGTGCCCCAGAAGTCAGAAAGTCAGAACCTCTCCCAAATCTCAATGGTGCACTTAATACATAAAGAACTTGAAAAAAACCGCAACAGATGAGTAAGAAAAGCAACTCAACAGATATTCTTTTAAATAAAACTCACCCAATTCAAACAATCGATCCAAACCACACAAATACCATAAAAAAAAACACATTTTCGAATAATCAACCATGGATCACCAACAAAGAGGCGACAAAAGGACCTGATAAGCGAAACCCAAATTCGAAGAACGGCCTTTGATTCCAAGGAGGATCGTCAGGAGACCAGACCCCAACATGAACGTCCTCGTGACCGGAGCATTGCCTGCGCAAAAAAAACGTCAAAGATGAGATCTTTTTCAAAGACCCATATGAACGATCGATTGAATTAGGGTTTTGGGAGGGGAAAATTCAACTTACGATAATCGAACATTCTCTTCGAAGCGACGGAACAAACGAAGTTTTTTTTTTTTTTGAGTTGTTGGACTATTTTTTTCTTTTATTTCAACTTCGAATCTTTGTTTATCGTTCATTCGGTGTGTCTTATTGATCTCAACCGTCAAATTGATGGGTTTTTTGAACCGTCCATTAAGTTGTTCAGTCGTGTACGGACTGTTTGATCTGTGGAGTCTACCTCTGCTTCTGATTGGACGGTGGAGATCTAAATCACTGATCATATCAACAGTATCAAACTGCACAGTTGAAGGCTAATCATTGATTATCAAACTTAGGCTTGATTGTGATATTAGGGTGAATAGTATTAATTATTGTTTTATTTTAATTAATATCTAATGTTGATCTCCTAATATCTATATAAATATGGGCAATTAGCATAAATAACACTATTTAAACCAGCAAAAATAGCATTGGATGGAAAATATTTATAAAAAATAGCACAGTCAGTGCTGACCATTTTTTTTTTACACCGAAGGCGCCGTATATATAAGGCGCTTCCCGTGTTTTTCTGTTTTAAAGAGAGATACCTTATATATATGGCCCTCCTTTTATATTTTTATTGTTGAGATCACTATTTCTTCTTCTATAATTAAATATTAATGGTTGATATTTTTTTATATTATTTTATTAAATTTTAATGGCTGTTTGTCGAGAGAGAAAACCATAGAAGATTTGTTTATCTTTATCGATTAATTTTTTAATTAATTTTGAGTGACTAAAAAAATAAAATCTTTCCATATATTTCTCCACCAAATTAAAAGCCATATTCTTAAAAATCTTTCACGATTTTCTCCTTTAATCTGAGCCATTAAAATTTAATCAAATAAACAAATACAAATTTTCTCTATCAACCAGATATATTTTAAACAAAAAAAACTTAAGGGTGCGTTTGGTTGCGCGATTGCGCTGCGATTGCGATTACAGGAAGCTGCGTTTGCAATCGCGCAACCAAACAGTTTTGTAATCGCAGTTTTAAACCCAGCGATTGCAGGCAAATAGTGCCTAAAAGCTGCGATTTCAAAAAGCTGAGAAAGTGAGCTTCCTGCAGAATCAGGTTTGCAATCGCAGATTCCTGCAGAATCAGTTTTGCAATCGCGCAACCAAACGCACCCTAGTCCTTTAGAGCGGGACTGTGTATATATATATAGCGCCTCCTTTATTTTTATTCAGTTGAGATCCTTTCTCTCTACTGAGATTCTTTTTTCAATGTTTAATTAAATTTTAATGACTAAGATTTTTTTTAATATATATTCGGTTGAAAAAAAGATAAAATCATGGATATCCTACGGTAATCATCGTTCATCCGGGGTGTTTATTAGTGGTGTTTAACGAAAAAAGAATAAGGGCATGTTTGGATACTGTGCAAATGGGGGTGAGTTTTCAATTGCACATGGTCAAACATAATATATTGTTTGGTTATGATATTTAAAGTGAAACAAATGAAATCCAGGGTTTTCATTTGCCCTATTAAATGGGGCAAACAAAATCCTAACTAACCCATGTGTTTTCATTTGTAACGGATTTTATTTTCACACCTCTAAAATGTATGTAAAGTAATTTTACATTTTTACCCTCTAACAAATTTATTAAAATCCATATTAGCCACAACAAATATTTCATCTCCTAATCTTATCTTAAGAATTAAAATAGATAATTATATTTTATAAATTTATATAACTTACAATAATATAATTGTGTGGATTATAAATATTAATGTGGTATAAAAATATAAATGTTATTATATTAAAATATATCAAGAAATCTTAACTAACTATCATAGATATTATCCAACAAAATTATTGTTTATAAAATATAAAAAAAACCTTGTAGGATTATTTGTTAGTTGAAATCAGATTAATTTTTATTTATAGTATATTATATTAGAACTTTTTTTTAACCACATTGATTTATATATAAATTAAAAAAACTAATATACGCAATATTTAAATTTAAAATTTTATATATAATATATTTTTCATTTTTGTTTGGGTTTTAAGAAAATAATATATTTGATAATCATTTGAAAAAAATATTTTATCTATTTATAATATTATTATCTTTTAACATAATAAATTGACACATATATAAACAGTTTCACATATGTGAGACAAACAACTATTAACACGAACATGTGTGTAAATGATAACACAACATGAAAACAGACAAACATGTGCAAACAATGTACAAAGTTTCCCTGCACGTGCAATGTAAAATTTGCATGTGCACAAAAACACGTGCAAATAACACGTAACAATGGTTTGAAAAATAAAAAAGAAACCCAATGACCCAACACATCTCACGTACCCAAATAACCATGGTTTAAATGACACCCCTCTCCCCCCAACTATATGGTTTAAAAAAAATAAAATAAACACCTGTCTCAACACCATGAAATCCCACGTAGCCATGTAACCCCATGACATCCCACCCACATGTAACAATTTAACCATGGTTTGAAAAGAGAAAAAAAAACACTATGTAATCGGTGGAATCGGATGAGAGAGTCGTTGCGGCTGCTTGCGAACGGGGAAGACGATTTCATTTTGCCATTCATTGTACATCATCATTGTCCATTTTTTTTTTGCCATGATCATGTATAAATACACAATTTCATTTTGAAATTATAAACTAATCTTTCTCAATCATTCAATCAATTTTGAGTTTGACAGCAAGCAAGGAAAGTGAGTTTCTCAATCATCCACCTTCAACTACAAATCCACATGTTTGAATCTTCAAAAAAAAACAAAAAAACAGTATGGAAACATAAAACAGTGTGGGAAGAGGAAGGGGGGGGGTTGTTTTTGGTTGGGGTCTGAGAAGAGGGCGCCGGGGTTGGTGATCACCGGAGAGAGTGAGAGGTGGTGGAGCAACGATGACAGGGTGTGGTGGTACCACCGGGTTGTGAAAGGATGTGGTCGCCGGGTAGGGAAAGGTGAGGCTGAGTGCTTGAAAGGGGGGTGAGTCAGAATGATCAGGGAAAGCAGGGGAGAGAGAAAGAGAGTGAAAAGGGGTCGCTGGAGTGTGGTAGTGCGGCTAGGGTTGAGAGGAGGTGGTGACTAGGGTTTTCAAAAGAGAGTAAAAAATGGGGGAGGAGTTGGACAGTGAAAATGAAGGGGAGAGAGAGAGTGAAAGTGAAAATGAGAGGGAGAGAGAGAGGGGAAGTGGGTATTGGGGGTCAGGCAAACACAACCGGATGAACCGGTTGTTCTTTTTTTTCATTTTTTTGTTAAAAAATAAAGGGAGCCGTCCGATGGTGGATCCATCGATCGAAGGGTACTGAATAGATGCCGTCCGATGGGGTGCACGACCGCACGGTCGCACCCCATCACTTCCCCCTATATATATATATATATATATATATATATGAAAATGATTGCGTGCGGCGAACGGCAGGTGCGGCCGCGACGTGGGCCGTTCGATCGCGGGTCCATCGCATCGCATCCAACGGTCGACGTGAATCGTACCCGACCGTCCGATGCGATGGACCCGTGATCGACGGCCCGTGATTGCTGCCGCACCCGCCGTTCGCCGCACGCAATCACGGTCCCCATATATATATATATATATATGGTCGCGATTACGTGCGGTGTGCGGTCGGTGCGGTTTACGACATGGGCCGTTCGATCGCGGGTCCATCCATCGCATCCAACGGTCGACGTGAATCGCACCCGACCGTCCGATGCGATGGACCCGTGATCGACAGCCCGTGATCGCGCACCACACCGACCGTAAACCGCATGTAATCGGCTCCCTATATATATATATATATATATATATATATATATATATATATATATATATATATGGGTGATTATGTGCGGTGAACGGCAGGTGCGGCCGCAATCACGGGTCCATCGCATTCACCTCGGACCGTTGGATGCGATGGACCTGTGATCGGACGGTCCATGTCACGGCCGCACCTGCCGTCCGCCGCACCTAATCATATATATATAGTAAAGTGATTGGGTGCGGCCGCGATCACGGGTCCATCGCATCCGATGGTCCAATGTGAATCGTTCATCACCGTCGAATGCGATGGACCCGTGATCGCGGCCGCACCCGCTGTCCGCCGCACCTAATCGCTCCCCTATATATATTATTATTATTATTATTTATACATATATAAAATGATATATTATATCACGTATAAATGAGTTAAAATATTAAAGGTGTTGGTTTATGACAATTTTTGTAATTTATTTTATTTACACGCATATGTACATTTAAATTTATCTTTATACATTGATTTTAATGTATTGGTATAAGTGATATGATGAAAATGGAGAGAGAACACAGAAATCAATAATAGATGTTAAAATAAAAAAAAATGAATTAGTTGGTTAAGTTAAGAATTTATGTAACAAATTAAACACTCATCCTTAACTAGAACCTTTAAATTCTACCCATTGTTTTAAATATTGATAAAATCAATATATTGATCGGGGTCCCAATATATCGATTGGGGATTTTTTTTATAAAAATAGTAAAAATGATGAATATTTTGTATAGTAAATACAACATGAGATGAGTTTTTTTAAATAATTTTAAAACTTAATAAATGGGAAAATTTGATTGAAAAAAAGTTCACAGTGTAATCAAATAAAATCTTGACCTTGACTCTTCAGTTCCATCTTATTCAATTGTTGTGTTCCCCATCACAACCAACAATGAATATAGTATATCTGTATGTGTTTAGCCTATTTTACAGCTCCACACTTATGCTCATTGGCTCATTGTTACTGTATAAAGTTAAAAAAAAAAGTAACAAAGTATACATCTCATTAATTTTTTTTTACACATTTTATAAATGAATCCATACAATATATAGATGATGTATATTATTTTTATTAAAAATAAAAAATTATGCGGATTGCATTTGAGTTGGAAACATGATGAGTCTAACATTTTCCTTTTTGGGAGTTGTTACATTCAGTTTTTTACCGTCCAAAATCCAGTACTATTATATACCTCATTACAAAGCTAGTGAAGGATATACCTCATGAGATAATGTATATGTCTCGTTAGCTTTTTTTTATTACACTTGGACAGTGCTTAATTGCACGATTATACAACATTTACGTTTACAGGAAGTTGCTCCTGTAATTGTGAAACCAAACAGTTTTACGAGTTTCCTACATATAGATTTCAAGCAAATAATGCCCAAAAGCTGCAATTTTCAAAAGTTAGGGGAGGGGGGGAGGGGGTTGGAGGTTAAGCTTTCTAGAAAATCAGTTTTAAAACCCAGATTCTTACATAATCAGCTTTGCAATCGCGCAACCATACACAACCTATTAATTAAGAACAAGTACTATGTTGGGGAAATGATTGTTGCCATTGAATTTTAAAGAAACAATATATAGTTGGGAATAACATACATGGTATATGTATTATTCTACAACTAACAATGTAGAATCACGTATGGATCGTAGTCAAATCGGAGTTCAACCTATTTTTCTACCTAATTTGACATTCTATCTCCTAAATGAACAGGTCCTTGGTGTGATGAAAAACCTCTTATGATGATAGAGTGAAGAAAAAAGAAGGCTATTATGCTTCAAGTACACTCCACTCACCAAGGATCAAAACCAAGGAGTCAGAAAACCGAATAGCAATTCCTTGAAGAACCTATTCCAAGACTTCAGTAGGCCACAGTCTCTTCCACGCAGCGATCTCTTCCTTGCTCTTCAGTTTCCTGATTCCTCCATAAAATCCATCACTTTCGTTTCCTTTTTCACGATGGTCCTTTCGGTTTACATGTGTTCTTCTCCACCGCGATCCAGGTGTGTACTGATTGAACTCCAAAATTACAGTGTCTGCAGTTTCAGAGAAATAGAATAACAAATTAGTATCAGCAAAACAAGCTATTGATATGTAGCTTGTATAGGTGCAATGGGCCAACTCTCGTTGGTATCTTCATATTTCACAGGCTTGAGGGTTTTGGGGTATTGTTTTAAAAGATCATATGATTTGAGTCAATCTAGACATGATCCAGCGGCTAAAATTTTTGTTTGAAAAAGTGATAAAAGCTTCAGCAACTGTTAAACAACTACATCAAATAGAGTTAAAGGCTATAACTATCTGATTCGGCATTGGCCTGCATGTTTTACATGCTGGTGTGTGTTAGTGCTCAAAAACGTGTAATTAAGCCAAACCTGCAGAGATATACAGATGTACAGAAATAGAAGATTTTATCTATGAATTGAAGTGTCTGGTTAGGAAAACCCCAAGATGCACAAAATCAACCACAAACCCCGTGCATCAAATAAGCTTGGGAGATTCCAACTCTAAGACCTATGGGAGCAAGTTCATGACTCTAGCCAAAGAGTCAACGTGGTGTGGGTTACCAAAATTTTTTTGATTTTCGAGTGCAGATGCAAAAATTCAAAATTCCTTGCACCTTAAAACTATAAATGTAGTAGATGATATGGATTGTTATCAGAATTGAAAAGAAATTCAAAATGTGTTGATACTGCAAAAGTAAATGAGTTTAACATTTTCCTTTACAACATGATATACAACTGGGCATGGGACCACTTGGTTGGAAGCCTGTTATCTAGCCAAGGGTGCTTTTTACCAATTTTCCCCAAGGGACCTCACAGTTATCTTGTAAAAGGTCTCCCCCCCCCGGGGTCAACCATTGGCGTAAATTTCTTTAATTTAAAATTTTAATTTATAATAACATGTAAGTTCGATTTAATAAAGAAAAAAATGGTTGGTGGCATAATATCCCTTTCAAACTATTAGTCCACAATGCATACTTAGACCATGAGTTATTCGGTCAACATTTTTTTTTTAAAAGAGGAAATTTAGAAATACAGTCACAACTAGTCATTTTGTAGCTTTTTGAAAATACATACTTGTCCAATGAAATATAATTATAAAAAAAAAATTGAAACAGATTTTAATGAAATTGAATACATTTTTGTATTTTTTTAATTAAATATATACTAGCATAGCATATACTAATAGCTGGAGAACATGTGACATGTCTAACTTTTCCCCACAGGTTCAGGGCCGACCTTGATCCTAGGCGAGCTAGGTGGTCTCCTAAGGCTCCCACTTAGTGAGTGCCCCAAATCACAAAAAAAGTATAAATACTTGTAATAATTTTGTGTGGGTATATATCATTTTTTTGCGTGAATATGTATGGGGGTCCCATTTCACCGAAGGTCTCGTGTAATCCACTTACACTCAAGGCCAGCCATGAGCTGTTGTTTATCATGTAATCAACATTGATTCAGGTTCATCAAGCCAGTCTAAGTAGATTAAATTAAACATATGTACAAACATCACACAGCTTGCACATGTATCTCCTGATTAAAAAAAGAAAAGAAAAGATGATGCTAGACAGAAAAGGATCATCCATAATCTTTGGTTTACTCACCACTGCTATGGCAATGGCAGAGATGCTCATTTCCATCACATGATTCCAAGTGGCCTACAACTCCGTACCACCAGCCTGCATGAAAATAACACAAAAGTTTCAACTCCATGAGAATTTTCACCACTTTGAGTTCTTATGGAGAGAAGAAATCACATTATGTATGAGAAGGATTTCAAATATTAACTGATCTATAAATAGACTGTTTCATAACAAGTTAACCCACCATAAGGATATTCTTTGTTCCTCCTCCACTGGATCTCAATATGGTCTCCGGGGCGCAAATCATTCAAGCAGTCAGAGACGTGAAGATCATGCGCAGGGGTATCAACAGGTGGTGCTCTCAATCTCTCCCACTGCACCCCTTCTTCTATCACAACCATCCTTCGTCCATGTGGTGGATACCTATATCAGATATATTGTCAAGGTACATAAAGAGCTTCACAAACCTTGAAATCAAAGTGCATGCATAAAAAATCAGAATGCCGAACTTCTACGGATGAGGAATTCGATGGGTAAATCAGTACGCATTCACATTTTAAAATTACCTTGCGTGAAATGTATCTGTGCAACAATCGTAGCTGAGCTCTGCATCATAACAGGATAACATAAACCCAACATGTCCATGCTGCAAAAGTTGAACAAGACACTCAGTTCTCTGTCCAACCAAGAATTTGTTATTCTAAGCATTAGGAAACAACTTTTTACATAAGAATGCAGAACAAAATATATCGATAAATACATATGTAGAATTCATAAGAGTGCACGCTTAAAATGAATAAAGAGCTTAACAGCCTACAAATGATTATTAACATGAAAGCCCCACAAATTAACAAAAGAACCGATAAAGTAAAAGGGCATTGTCACACACAATTCTTATAGGCAACACACATGCGATCTCGTTCGCTAACTATGCATATGCTTTGTTAAATAAAGCACTTTTTGTGCACAAGGGAAAATACACAATTCATTGGAGTGTACACTTCATTTTTATGAAGATAAATGTTTCATTACACGGAGTATTCACTTAAAATTAAAACATACGAAAATTGCATGTGGGGTTGCATGCAAGATTGTCCCTGACATTGTCCTAATGTAAAACAAAATGTAATAATTGTCCAACCAAATTCCTTTTTCAAACCAAATTACTAAATGCAACAACACATACTATACAAGCACAAAACACCATAGATGTTATTGAAATAACTCAATGCATAGTCGCCATATAAGTCATAAAATTCTTCATGCAACAGCAATCTAACCAATATTCATAGCACCAGTAGTATTATCTGAAAAAAATTCAATACCTCGCGGTTATAGACCTGAGCAGGAAACCAAAACTTGCCACTCTCGAGCGACAAGTACCAAGACATGATAGAATCAACAGGCAAAGGGGCCCTTTGCTTACTACCCGAGTCGATCTTAGATCGAAGCCAAGATAGTGGCCAAACACAAGACAAAGACCCCAAGAACCCTCTTGGACCTCCTTCCTGGGTGCTACTATTGGATTCCTTCCTCGATGCGACGAACCATTGCCACTCTCTCTGAGCCGCCCGACCAATCAATGTTCCCCATTTCTCCCTCATATGCCTCTCCCACATATGGTTGCTCCTACATGTGTCCCTCAAAGAGCTACAAACACCCGCCATGTTACACAACCCAGCGGGTGAAAGCTTCCCCAAAATACACTCCAAAGCCAAATCAGGCAAATCCAACACTGACATCTCGCCTGCTGCCTCCACATTCTCTACTTTGGGGACAACTTTCTTCTTCGAAGACATCGCGATTTGAGTCTTAAAATCAACCAACAATTCGACAAGTGAAGAAGGCAATTCTCTCAAAAACAAAAACCACAACAATAGCAATTCATTTGCCCATGATGGGAGGCGCGGAGGAGCCAATGACTTGGAGAGGAAGAGGAAGGAAAGGAGGGATATGAAGAAGAAAAGCATCAAATACGTGGTGGAGATTCTAAAAGAGGGTCCAATTAGGCGATTAAACTACGAAATCGAAGACGCGATTAAGCAAAAGCGAACGACTGCAAGGATCATCACCAAGATACAATAAAAATTTCACCAAAAACAATCTAAAGTGGAATGATTCGAGCTCGTGACCGCAACGAAGCCCACCGAGTATGGACAGTGAGCCTCTTCTTCAAAAATATTCAAATATTCAAAATTTAAAAATTCACACCAAAAAGAGGAATTTCAACAAAGATAAATTGTCAACCAAAGCAGAAACACCAATCCCAAGAAGTGCAAACAAGACTTTTTTGCTTGTTGGGTTTCATTGAAACATATCACCAAATCCTTTCAAGACATGAAACATGAAGAAGAACTGCAGATTGGGTGCCTGTGGAATCACCTATGTGAGGTGCAACCCAAATACCCAAATCAATCAGAATGACAAAAACACCTTATCTGATTGAAAAGGTATTAAAAGTGGTGGTGGTGAAGATGAAGATGAACACTTGAGGTGGGTCCTCTTTAGTTCATCCAAATCTTCATCACCATGCACCAAATCTACACCTCTCTCTCTCTCTCTCTAAAAAAACACAGAAAGAAAATGTGGGGAGGGAAGGAAAGATGAATTTCTATATTGGGTTGTGTGTCTGTCCACAGATTTTTTTTTTTTTTAGGTGTGGTGGGGATTTCAAGGTAGGTTAGGAATGGATGGTAGTGGGCGGCGAATCAGAGACACCCACCTGGTCTGTTTCTTCCTAACTCCAACCCACCTTACCTTCCCAAAACACAACTGTAAAAGATGGAATAAAGAAAATTTAGGCTTGGCTCAACCATGGATCTTAACTGTCTTGTTGTGGTGGAGGTGTTTTTCTTTCCCTCTGTTACACTCATCACTCATTCTCATTTATAATTCCTCGCTTGCAGTCAATTTTGATTTTAAATAATAAGTGAGGATAGAATAACTTATTTTATTTATTTTATTTGATATAATTTTTTTTTTTTTTGTAAAACCAGTGAATTATTAAAAGTCTTTTGTAAAAAATAAATTTATTATTAATCCTTATGAAGTTATTGCATCTAATCGAAAAATTCAATGTTTAGTTTCTACCTTTTGTAAATAAATAAATAATTAAAAAATCTTCTAAATACACATTATTATTTTAGGACAATTCAAATGCAGATTGTCTTTATAAGATCACATCATTTTTTAATGATTTCTATAACAAGAGATATAATTAAATTTTTTGCAAAGGGGGGGAGCAGAAAATAAATAACCCGAAATGGTTGGGTTTCTTAATAAGACGTAATAACTTTACAAATGGTTAATAATCAACTCAATTTTTGAAGAGGTTTTTTGATAATATGCTCGTTTTTCAGGGGGGTGGAAACTAAATAACCCAAAAAAAAATTTAGAATAAAATGTGATCACAATTATTTTGATTTAAAAATGAAAATGTGATTTTTTTCACATGAAGACTAAAACAATCTTTTTTAGTGATTTTGACAAATATAAACAAAGACAACATTAATGGACTTTTATCATCTATAATTTGAATAACTTATTTTCAAAATCTTAATTTCTTGCCAAATTAGTCCTATATGTCCAACGAATCATATGATTTCACTTTTTTGCAATTCAGTTTATACAATTTAAAGAAATGTATACATCATTTATGCTTAATTACATTAAGTATACATAATTATAAAAATATATACATGTGAGGATGACGTCCACGTAGGGACGTAATTAAGGAGACGTGATTCAGTTAGTGATAATCCATCAATTCTTACAAGTATTCATGTGAGATTGATTCATAGCTACAATTGTCAAAAAACTCACATCAATTCTTATTATAGATATTCATGTGAGATTGATATGTAGCTACAATTGTAAAAAAAAACTCAAATGTGAAACATGCGAGGTGATAATAAGATAATTGGATCTCATCCCTATTATTATTATTATTATTATTATTATTATTGTTGTTGTTGTTGTTGGGGGAAGGGGTAGTTGATTGACCATGAGTGGATGAGTCAAATGAAGGGGCCCCTCCTAATATGGAGTTTGGGTGGTATTTTTTCTCAGAAAAACATGGACCAATCTCTTGGGTGAGAATTAGCCACCTACACTCAAATGGTGTGGGTCTGTAACTTTGAAGAGGGTTGCCTCAAAAAAAAAAAAAAAACTTTGAAGAGGGGACTTTATGATTCCAAAATCCTATTTAGGGTCCGTTTTATTCTAAATAGTTTTTTTTTAATTAACAAATTTTGAAGAAAAATGAATATTAAATCTAGCAACCTATACAGATAGGTGAAAAGGGGTAATTTGAGAGAGAAAGAGAGACAAGTATGTAGTCACAAAATCTATAATGCCAAAAAAAAATTCTTTTTTTGAGCTATGGATGTATATAATCTTCTAACCAACTATGTAAATCTTGTCTCATGTAATTATGTGTTTTATTTTTCTTTACCTTGATTCACAATCTTATGTTTCAATATGATTATTCTATTTATCTCGTTTTATGAGCCATCCAAACTAGAACAATGCAATAATTTTTACACAAACCCTTTTTCCTTATATGTGTCCAAAATTATTGAAAATTTTCTTAAATATAAAAGAGGACATGTGTTAGTTATTCATTAAAAATTGATAAAAAATGATAAGATTGATTGTTCCATCCCCAAACAAAAAGCTTACCATCACATAATAGAGTCAAAACAGAGTACAGAAAAAGAGGGATATGCAACTGGTGAAAAAATGATCCAAAGTTTTTGTCATTAAGTGATAAACAATGACAGAATTGTTTTTCTTGACAACCCATTATGTATTGGAGGTTTCTCACATCAAATGATACTTCTGTGGTGCACAAGAAAACACATAGATATGAAGAAGAGATGGCAGTGGAAGACTGATTTGAGTGGTCCACTTCACTGACTCATTGAGCATCTGCATCCATTGATCAATCTTGTACTGTTGACAGAAAAATATTATTATTTTCTTTATCTTCTAGATGCATGTGCTGTGAAAACAACATGTGGCAGATTAGTCTGCACTCTGAACTTTTTGCATTAGACATAGGTGGACTTGGGGTATCCATTTGAAATATTTTTAGGCCCCACCATGAATTAAAGTGAGATTAAATGTGATCCAAGTTTTTTTTCTTCCCCGGAATAACGGAAGAATAAACCCCCGAGGTGGAATAATTAAAATATATTGTTCATTTTGTAGATAAACCATGATAAATATAGTCAGCATAACTCTCATGTCAATTCTAATGAAATTGGATAGATTGTTCATTCCTTGTACATCTTAGCCTCTTAGGATGTAATTAAAAGTACCAATAATAATGATAAAAAATACAGTTAAATAAAAACTCTATCTATAATGATCTAATTTAAAATACCAATTTATCTCGAATAAACCTAACTATGTCGTGTCTATGAGAGTTAAATTAATAATAATGATTTTTGGACTCCAACTTATAGACTCCATTACAAGTCCCATGGGGTGGCACACGTATAATTCCATTTTTACTTTTCACTGAGTTTTTTTTGAATTTTTGGATAACCGATCCATAAATGCCTAGGCGATTATGATTTGTTGGGATTTTTTGTTCCTTCTCTTTTTTTAAAAAAAAAACCAATTAAATTCAATGGAAGAATAAAAAAACAATCGAAGTCCATTGTTTATCACCCATTAGCAACCCGTTTTATACTTCTCATTGATTTTTTTAATGACCATAAACATAAACAACGATTCGATTCCATTTTTTGAGAGGTATTTCAATTTTTCTGTTTTGGATCCAAGCAATTTGTAATCTATGATTTCTTTCTTATTTTCAAATCCAAAAAATTACTAGATTTTGCGATATTTTAATTTTCAAATTTAGATGGATCGGTGGATTTGAAAACAAACATCTAATTTTATTTTTGTTTCAATTCAATCTATGGAGAAGAAAAGTATTTTGATTCTTTTAATTTTTTTGTGACCAATTTGTGGTGCAAACAATGACGATCCATTCAAGATTGTCATTTTTCGATCTGAATACATTATTTTGATTTTTCGTCATTCATTTGAATCATCATATGCATGTATTGAATCTGAATTTTATTTTAAATTAAGATATATGGCTTGTATCTTGATTTACATGCATTGGTGTGTACCATGTATGATTTGTATAATTGTTTATGATTGTGTGTTTGTGTATAATTATACATAATATGCCATTCATCATATTTTTTAGCTTTGTATCAGCATTATTCGACTCATTCATATTCAAGATTTCAAATACAATGCACATTCTCTTGTATGGAATGTGTATTTGTTATTTAAAATCCAGATACACTTATATCTAAATTTGAATTCCAGCCCATTTTTTCACGGTATTTATTAATTCAAATTTCAGATACACATGTATCTGAATTTGAATTCCTATTTTTTGAAGATTGTTATTTTTATTTTTTGGGATTTGATTAATATAGCTTATTAATATTTATTTGCTTATTGTTGGCATTTTGAAAAACTTTTATGAATTTTCTATGCAGTTCTCAATAGCATGCACACACCATATTTGTTCATTTGGATTACCATATTTGTTCATTTGAATTTTCAGATACATTACTGTATCTTAATTAATAACATGTGGTTGTTGTTCTTTTTAATTCGAATTTTTTAAAAATATGTCAAGTTGGGGAGAGGATTTAGTTATGCCACTTTTTATGGGATTCAGTTACAAAATTTAATGAGGATATTAGTTAGTTATAACCAATTTTTAAAATTATGGAAAAAGTAGTCTTGTCATTGTTATTTTGGTGGTTAAAAAAAGTCAAATAGGAAACCAATAGAAGATTGCCACCTATTGGGGCTCACAAATGAGATTTAATTTCTGGGGCTAGGTAGCAGCTCCCTTCAATTAATTTGCACTACTCCTGGCCCCTGCTAATAAAAAGACAAATAATGATGTATTCATCCCCATTCTTAGATTTCATATATATATATATAACTTTATATGAAAAGCATACATTGATAAATGTAGTTTCGTATGAATGTATATAAACTAATATAAAACAAAGAGGATAAAATTAAACAAAGAATACAAACTATTAAATTTTTAAAACATTTTTTACTAAAATCTTTACCGGAGATCTTCTACATGTCAATATCCAAAGAGAGAAAAAAAACCCATGTTAAATAATAAACCCCATCAGTACTGATGTGATTCAATACCGAATCACATCTCATCTTCGGATCATAAATGTCTTTTTGCTGAACTGGCCTCCCTTTATTATTTTCAACCAAACAATCATCCACCTAGACTCTCAACATCTGGCAGTGGTCCACAACTTAATCCATATCCTCCTCAGTAACATAATGGATGCCAACAGAAACAATACAATATCTTTTTCAATAATCCCAATCCGATCAAATAATTATTTTATCAACAAAACATGTGCTCTCTATCATCATTTTGGTTTTGGCAGATCGATTGAGTTTTGAATAGTATAAAAGAAATAATTAATTAATTTGTTCCCTTAGTGGGCCATAATTTTAGGAAAAGCTTTTCAAAGTACCTACACAAAGATGGGGATTACATTTGGATATATGCCTTTCGTGTGGAATCTTGGTTTAAGTACTTTATATGTTTGATGATCTCCCAAATCTTAGAGTGAGTATGCACTTTTGGTGGTGGCATCTCCTCCAAATAATTAAAGTGAATAAACCAACCCACTAATTTTTTTTTTGTTTGTTTGTTTGCTTGTTTAGGGTTTGTGAGGTGTTCATATGTTTGGGGAGTTTATTGAGTGTTTTGATGCCTCAAGTTTGGGGTGAAAAAAGGGAGATTTTAATATTGTGGTGTTCAAGATATGGGGATCAAGTGGGGATTGATTGTGTATTAGGTGGGGTTATTAATGCGTTGTGACTAGTGCTTGATCATCATTATTATAAAGTTGAACACAAAAATGAATTATCACTAATATATAGTTCAACACAACAATAAAATGTCAGTTTTCTGGGAAGGATTATTAATATAACAACCATGATTTGATTTGTGGTCATGCCTCTTTGACCTAAACTATGGCTTACAAATATACGTCAGTAATATATACATTATTACGGGGAAAAAATTGTGCATTCAATTTATACAAGTATGTACTTTATTTATTTTTTTATAAATAAATGTATTTCATTAGTCAAGTACATATTTAAAAAAAATCAAAATCTATAGTACAAAAGTAAATGCGAAAAGAACTGAACATTATGTTTTTCTGCTTTAGTATCATAGTAACCAGTGGAGTTGTGGTCCATGATTCACTTAATGGCTGAGCCAGAAGTGGCCATCACGCGATGGTTCGGCCAAATTTGTTCCAGACCTAATCGACGTGTCGTCGATGGGACAGAAATAGGTCGTAATCATGGGATGCATTGCAATCGCCAGTGAGGATTGGATTCCAGTTGCATGCATGAAAGGCCTGCTGTGTTACAGATAATGCTAATTTGGATAAGAAGCAATGCTGCATGATTGAAGTGCATGCACAGGCACATATAGTCAGGAATCTCATCCATGAAAGCAGCATATGCTTTTTCATAAAACACAACAGACACACTCATCAAAAGAAGACATGCATGTTCTGTTTGAAAAAAAAAGTTGGAATAGCAGTTTCACTCTCCCTTTTGGAGTTTCTCTCCATGGAATGGGGAATAAGTGAAAAAAAAGAATGCTCAAGTGGCCGACCACCTGCGTGTACTCCCACATTCATAGGGTCATGTACTGATGTACTCATCTTTTTGCCCCTGAACATATGGGGAGAAAATGTGATGCATTGTATGTCAATTAGTGGCTATGATTGATGGATGGAGGTGTTGCATATTGAACAATCTATTATATGTGGGAAATGTTCTCTTGGAGGGCATACTAGGAGAACATGTGGAAAATATCTCATGGGTATATGAGGGACTGAGGATGCCATTTTGCGAAGGCGGATGATGTGCGTTTCAGCAATGGGAGAATGGTCTTAGGAGTATAACCGCAGGGTGCGTAGCCTTTAATTAGATAGCACTTCTAATCAAAGCATTTCAGAAGACTCGCTCTCCCTTTTTTTTACTTAACTTTGAGCATTTTCCATTTCAAATGATTTCAAAACGGACTATATTCGAACAAAATAAAGATAGAAAGTAAATAGAAAAACAAAAACAGAAGTGCTCTACAAAAAAAAAAAGACCTCGAGAACGTCAAAGAATGTGTAGAAAAGGCTTCTACCGCTTTATATTGTTTCTCTATTCTCCATCACTTTCAAAGCTTGTAATTTGAAATCAGAAATGAAATCAGCTAGCAAATTTCTATCTTCAATAAAAAAACGATCTATTATATGAAAAACCCTAATTTTTAGCATCATGCTATTTGTTTTTAAATAAATTACATGTGTGCTTCTTACATGAAATAATGCATGTGAAAACTGTTAAAAGGTATATGTATTATATTTATTATTCTAAAAAATGATTAACTAATCCCCAATTAATCCGGCTAGCTTATTAATCCCTGTTCCTTCCTCTCCATAATTATTCTTCACAAGCTAATTATTTAATTCACATACACGAATTTTTTTCTTTGAGATTACATCAAATTACCAAATTGTTATGGAAATCAACCCGCATGTGACATATTAATATCATTATGTCATTTTATTAGTTAAAAAGCTTACAAATTTGCTTTATGATGAAAAATATATCTTTGCACAATGAAATATATTGTATGGACTCCCAAAAAGTAAAAATTTACATATTATGTATGATAGATACACATCTCATTGAGAGAATGTGACTGCTAACAAAAACTGTATGCTACAACACCCTCATTTATGTGTACCACCGCCTTAATCCGAAATAACACGGGAATAAGATTTTAAGGATAAATTATCTAATTATAAAGAAAAAAAAGAATATCAAGTTGTCTTACATTTATCAAAATCAAGATGGGATGGGGGTTGGGGGGTTAAATGTTATTCTAACCCTCAGATTGAACAAAAAAACATATCATTTTCATTTTAAAATCAAAACAACTGTCTAAACTTTACCCCAATTAATTACGAGACAAATTGTTCTCTAAACATTTACCCCACAACCCCCTCACCCAAAAAAAAACACACACACACACACAAGTATCTTCTTGTCAAACTAGCTCTAAATATTTTAGGAACACATTAAGGGGTATAGTTATGAATTTTATAGAAACCATAGGCATGATATTCCACAAGAAGTCTTCATTCAATTGTAAACCCCAACACACAAAAAAGGGGAACAACATTCTTATAAAGACACAAAGACAGTGTTTAAAGGCAATACGAGTAGAGGTAGAGTACTGGGAAGAGAAAAGATAGTTACACATCACAGGCCCAGGCCTACTGTCCGGCCATCCCTCCGACGGAGCCCTGCTGTGTACTGTTTCTCCAAGTCCATCTGGAGCTGCTCCTGTTTCTCTGCCTGGTCTTTGTCGTCCGGCACGTGGTGCTCCGGTTTCACCTCTCCCTTCACACCCTACAATTGGTAGGCACCAAGGCACACTCAGACTCTGAAAACAGTGTTAGTATGGTTTGAATATAAAATTATACATGTATCATCCAAGACCTACATGTTATTTACAGATTCTGATGAAAATTAGGGAAACAGAGACTATAAGGAGTTACCATGAGTTTTTTGAACTTCTCCTGACGTTCTGGGTCTGAAAATAGTGGCTTATCCCAACGATTGCTTGACTAGAGATTTTGAATGGGGAAGATTTGGGAGAATATGGTCATGACAAGTGATTTAATCGTTAAGAAATATATTCAAATCTAACAATGTAGATATAGTGTTACATATAGTGAAATTGTTAGGAATTGGTACCTCTTCTGCTGCAGTGTTCTTTTTGCTCCCCCAAAGAAGCTTTTTCTTTTGGTCGGTAGACATATATCCGGTCCCAACAAGGTTCCTATTGACTGTCGTATATTCATAGTGAGCAAGATTTTGGGTCAGCACCACATGAAAGGTGAAGCATCAAGCATCTCAAAGGTCAAAATTAAGATTATGTTTTTCTTTATCCTTGCAAAAAGGAAATCTCATGTGCATCTAATAATACAATAAAATGGCCAACATGTACAGTAGTTATCCAATATAAATAGAGTTATGTCGCATGTTGATGCAATGGGGTAAAGCTGGAATCCAGAATCATTGCTATATCATGCCAAGAAGAGTTGAAAAGGTGCAGTACTCGATGTCACATGGCCTTATAATCATTAGCATGCATGAAACAGAATATCATGAGCATGTTTATGCAAAACTTAAGAGAAAAATCAATCCACATAACAAAAATGAACAAAACAAGACAAAATATAAAAATTCTGTTTTAACAGAAGCACCTAGAAGAGGAGAAAAAACATTTATTTTAGAGGGGCTATATTGGGAGTTATACCCATGTTTTTACTACCAGGCTGCAGCCCTTTTTAAAATGTGTATCAGTGAAAACCTAAAGGTATGGCATGGACCTCAGTAACACTCTTTAGGGAAAAAACAAGGAGAAAGTGACTAGCAGGAGTCAAGGAAACTAAGCGTCCATGTATCAGCCTACCATCCACATGAGAAATGTGAGGACCAAATCAAGCATATAGTAACAAAGCTTGAAGGCATAGGCGTAAACCATGGCCATAGGTGGATAATAAATTTTATTTTATTTTCGCTGGGGGGGAGGGGGGGTTTGTAAGGACAAATCATCGGCTTTTTTCTAAGCTATCAACATGAAGTTTATATCACATGAATGAATTTATCCAAGCTACTTGGTGACAACATTTTCCAATGACATCAACTGGGTAAGCTGTTTACACAACCTCTCACACGGCCAAAACAAGGTAAATTGTTCATGTCATTGACTCATTGCCATATATTTCAGTCAAGTTTTTTTTTTTTTTTTGATGACGGAGGGGCTTTCCATGACTGACCTTACGGTCAAGTTGGTAAGCTACCTTCGCCTGTTTGTCCCTGGTCCCACAGAAAATTCTTTCGAATTTCGTCTAACAAACAGGAGGTATAACACAGCGCCAAGACTCGAACCCAAGACCTACCCTTAACACAGGTAAGCCCTGAACCGTTGTGCTATGACCACTGGGGACATATTTCAGTCAAGTTGAAGGTGCTTATTTCTAGTGCCTTGAAATTTTAGACTTACCCAATCAAACATGAACTTTTAAAAGCTATTCTGTTATCATATAATATAAATCTGCATAACGAATATTCCACATGGTGCTTCCAATTCTACATTCCCCTCCCCAACATCAGTTTCCCCACTGGCTCATCCTCCATACAGAAAAATTAGCATTGTTTTCCCTTTTATTCTAGGCAACCAGAAATAAGGAATCTGACAGACAAACAGATCTCCGGTATTTCAAATTTCATCCCTGATCTTCTCACATCTTTGGAAACTTAACAAGTTCATCTTGTTATATAAACCACTTTTATCTTCAGGTGGTCTGTGGTATAATCTATACATCCTTTTTCAAATACCAATTTTACCCCAAGTGAAATGTGTGATAAAAGATGACAGAGGTGAATGATGCAACTATTTTATTTTATACTCTATTCAATCTATCTATACTAGAGAATGAAAAAAAATGGTATGAATCCTAATCCATTTCACAGGAGCGCTAGTTACACCATTGTTTGAGGGCTACATATGGTTATAATAACATAGATAAACATTTTTATTTCCATAATATCGACTCAGTTTTATAACATGATTCTATTGGCACTATACCCCTGCAAAGGGGGACGAATGAACTTTAAGAAAAGGAAGGAAATCAAAGGAGAGTAACATAATCGTGCACACCTAATTCAGCAGCTTTCATAGCAGCAACCTTTGCTGCATCCAGATCATGAACAGCCTCAGCCTGACCTGCGGCAGAAGGAATAGATGCTGAAGAGACTTTTGCAACGGTACCCTGGACCTGCTTTGAGCTTGAGGGAGACTTTTCATCGGTCGCAACAGAGATGGATTTTGACCCTGGAACCAGATTAAGGAATCTGTTAAAATGCCATAAAAATAACCATAATAAATGGAGGTTCAGTGAATGAACACTCACCACCTTCACTCGCTCCATCAGGTTTGTCCGAGAAACGACTCAACCTAGCTCTTTTCGTTGAGTCACTCTCATTAGTATGCACCGCTTTATCTGAATACCTGTCATTTTTCTCATCTCTATCCCTGTAACTGGATGAGCTTCTTTTATCTTTTTGGATGCCTTCCTCTGCTTCTTTCTTATAGTTACCTCTCTGTCGGTCATGTTCCTTCTCATCATGCTTTCTCCTTTGCAGGTTGTCTTCTTTCTGAGAATCTACATCCTTCTTGTTGCTGCCCTTTTGAGTTTCTCTAGAGTGACTCAAACTGCTGCCCTTGCTCAGTTCTTTTGCATTTCTCAAATCTTCACTTGTCTTTGCATAATCATTCCTGTAATCAACAGAACTTTTCAAGTGGTCTCTTTTGTCATCTCCACCCCAGTCCCTCTTTCTATCCCTCTCCTCACTGTTCACCTCATCCCGGTTTGAGTTCATTTTCCTTTCTCCCGATGCAACTCTATCTTTGTCACTCTGTTTGTATTTTTCTGGAGCAGCAATTTCTTCATATTCTTTAACTCTACGACCCCTATACCTGTCATTATTGCTTTCTTGTCTTGTATGATCAGAACGAGCGGCACTTCTTGAATCTCGACCAGACCAAGAGGACACCCTCTGGGAGGTCCTCTCGTCATCATTAGGATGTCTGTGATGCCTTCCATAGTCATCATGCCTATAGCGGTCATGAGGACCAGCATAATAGTCTCTACTAGAATGCTTGTGAGAATCAGTCATTTTGGTGGACCGGCTACGAGGGCCATCCCTTTGCTCCCTTCCATCATCCTTGTTTCTCCACTGATCATCAGACATCTTCAAACGATCATTTCTAGGGTTATCATCATGTTGACTATTGGGGTTCCCTGTGGAAAAGGAAGATGTCAGAGCTATGATGCATGGACACAGAAACAACACAATTCAGACTCAGTGACATGGTAAATCATGAAAAACTAGGATTCAGGAATCACAAACGGCAAAGACACATTAATAAATAACGGCAATTTGCAAAAATAACCCCCTGAAAATGAATATTAGTAAAACTAGCACCGGAGATCGAATATTAGCAAACGAGCACTGGTCAACATTGACCGTTTTACTGGAGGCGTCGTACATATATGGTGCTTCCTTTGTTTATACTAAAATAAAAGGAGACGCCGTATATATATAGCGCCTCATTTTATGTACAGGGCAGAAGGAACTCTCTTATATAAAAAATTTTAAAAAATTGAATCTCCACCATTCAAAAATATAAAAATAAATAACATCTCTCCATATATTTCTCCACCAAATTGAATCTTCTATGATTTTCTCTTTTCCCAACCGAATAAATTTTAAACCAAAAGAAATCTCGGCCGAGAAACAAATCTCCCATAACTTTCTCCTCTCTCAACCAAATATATTTTAAATAAAAAAGATATCTCAACCATTAAAATTTAATTAAAAAGAGGAGGTGATAAAGAGAAACAAATCTTGCATTATTTTATCCTTTCTCAACCTCAACCAAATATATTTTAAACCACATAAAGGATAAAATCATGGAAGATTTGTTTATCTTTAACACCTATTTGATTAAATTTTAATTTCAATGGCTGAGATTTCTTTTTGGTTTAAAATATATTCAGTTGAAAAGGATAAAATCATGCAAGATTTTTTCTCTCTTATTCAAAAAAGATTTTGTCTCTTTATCACATCTTTTTATTAAATTTTAATGGTTGATATTTCTTTTTAGTTTAAATATATTCGGTTGACAAAGGAGAAAATCATGCAAGATTTGTTACTCTTTATCACCTCTTTTTTATTAAATCTTAATGACTGACATTTTTTTTTGTTTAAAATATATTCGTTTGAGAGAGATCATTCTGCCTTGTACATAAAAGGATGCACCATATATATACGGCGCATACTTTTATTTTGGTAAAAACAAAAGAGACGCCATTTATATATGACGTCTCCAGGGTTTACCAAAAAAAAGGTTAGTGCTAGGGCTGCAACATGGGCGGGTTGAACCCGACTCATGGGCTAGTTTGGGTCGAGGTTTTTCACTGTCAAGCTCAACCTGACCCGAACCCAATTTGGTCCGGGTTCGGGTTAGAGGCTCGGGTTCGTCGAGTTAACCCCGAACCCGAAGGGCTATTAAAAATCACCATCAGCCCATTTAATATACACCGCCATTCCACAGTCCATTTAATCTACACCGTCCTTTCCACACTAACCCTAGTTTTTCACTTTATCTCCCTTTCGGTCTCTCCCTTCTTCCTTTTGCCGTCACAAATCAAGGATTTGGAAAAAAAAAATTATGCCTCTCATCCTCTCCTAGTCTCCTCTTTTTTCACTCCATCCGATCGAACAATAAGGTTTTTCACAAGCCATCACCGGCTCCCTCCTCCACAGCATCACAGATTCCTCATTGAAGAGCATGGAAGTTGATGTGAATATGTGTTGTGAACAAAGGGGTTTGTCTATTGGGCATTCAAAAAATGCCCATCTTTGATCTCACATGAGTCACACTTTCCTCTTTTTTTTAAAAAAAAATGTTGGGTGTTAATTTTTTTTTATAGAACTTACGAATTCTTGATGCTTTTAGGCTACCAGGTCAGGGTTATGTTTTTGATGGGATTATGAAGAGAGCATAGGTTCATTTGGAGTTCATAAAAGACAAAAGAGATGGAGAATTCATCAGTTTCTCCTCTTCTTCTTCATCATCTCATTGTTCACATTAAACAAACCCGAGCCCGAACCCGGTAACCCGAACCCGCAGGTGGAGGTCGGGTTGCACCCTTCGGGTTGAGAGTGGGTTCGGGCTCGGGTTTAGGTTGGACTCTGTGCAATGCGGGTTGGGTTTGGACAGGCCTTCAACCCGACCCAACCCGCTCGAGTTGCATCCCTAGTTAGCGCTGATTAGTACTAGTCTTTGCTAATATTCAATCTTCGATGCTAGTTTTGCTAATATTCAATTTCAAGGGGGGGGGGTATTTTTGAAAATTGCCCATAAATAAAATCATTGTTGTGTCATGATATATGAAAAAATAATTTCTGTTTCAAAAAATGATTATATTTGAAAAAATTATTGCACATCCATAAACTATATATAGTTAATATAGTCAACTATTAATGGAACTATCAACTTCATTAAGAGTTTAACATCACTTGGCTTTACATGAGCAAATATCTCACAATAGTTGGTAAGAAAAAAGTTACATTGTTATACCACATTAGTGTTATATGTTCATGTTGTATCCATCCAATATCTATTGCGTGTCTAAGATTCAAAGAGTATTTTTAAATTTTGGACATATGAGATGTGTTGTACCGTGTCCAATGCATGTCGTGTTGTGTCCCATGTTCGATATCTGATGCGTATCAAACACGGACATGACATGTTCATTGAGATGTATATGCTTCCTAGTGTGAAAGCAAAACTAAATAAAGAATACTACCAAGAAGCTAAAAGTTGGAACAAATTCTCATGTAGTTCTATTTCTGCTCATATGTGCATATTTTTCTAGAAAATGCACATATGCAAACTTTTGTTCCTTCACTGGTAGAAAACTTGCTTGAATCACTCCATACCATATAACTGAGGAAAATCAAATAAGGCAGTGTTCTGCCAACCAGCAGTTAAGTACATGAGTGAAAAAACTATATGTGATTCAGCAAAAGGAAATACTTTAAAAAAAAATATTAGGCAACATGTGGCTGGTCCATCGAGTGCCTTCACAGGAATGCACCAGCCACTACATTTATTTCCCGAGTGTAAAGGAACTGCAAACATTAAAATGACATTTGGCGTATTTTCTATTAAATTTTCTAGTCTTTGCTCAAGATGATTGATTATTAAGCCATCCATTGTGCGGGAGAAAAGGAACAAAAACATGATAGAAAATGACAACAAAAAAAATCACATTTATCAGAAAGGAAAAGAAAGTGACAGCTAGTTTAAAATATAAATGTTGGTTCAAAAAGAGGGGGAAAAATATGACCTGAAAGTTAGTTATTTAGAATATCATTCTATAATCTACATAAAAAGTGAACCACATATTAAATAAACCCACCTTCATTGCAAAATACCATTCTATCAACTTGAAAATTTTCTGGCATAATTCACTCTGCATCCATAATATATCAGTCAAGTCTATGTGTAAATAATCTCCAAGGGTTAATTCCAAATTCTATAGTTGATTCATTACGTGACCTAAGAAATCTTGCCAAATTCCAATAGTTAATTCCACATGCGGTGTGTTGGACCATTTGGTTTACTCGCAATGAATGCATCTTTCAACAAAAGAGGTTTACCTATGAAACACTTGGGCAACGATGTCATCCATTCTTAGACATTGGGTCAAGATGATATTGGGGGTTGACACTCCTTCTACCATTATGGGCAATCGGTGGTTCGGGAGGTGACAAGCCGGGGTTTCCCTTGTGAAGTTGCCTACCCCATCCTCTCTTTGTTTTTCTTTTATTTCATTTCTCTTTCTATAACATTGTACGGAGATCACTTGCTCCCTTTATTCCGGGGAATCTTTACCTAATCAGATTGCTCCCATCTTATTTTCAAAAAAAAAAAAAAAAAAAAAACTGCAGGGGTGTGCAAAACCGATCCCTATGAACAAAAATCAGCTAACATGGTCAATTGATCAAATGCCTTGATCTCAATTCAATATACCCCTCTTCACCCATCACCCAAGAAAAGGTAAAAAACAAAAGAAAACAACCACAAACCCACATCTCAACTCTAAAGCACAAAGATACACATAAACTTTAACTGGTTTACAGTTACATGAGAAGCATATTCAACATAACATTTTAACTTGATATCGAATAAACAGTGAAACTGCTAACCTTCAGGTGAAGAAGGGGGCGACCCACTAACAGGTGAATGGCGGCGATATTTTCTGTTAAAAGCATCATTCGAGGGCTTTTGAAATGATGGTTTCACATCAAAATTGTCTGGGGACTGGGACTCTACAACTGTATCCATCGAATTCTGCATTACAAAAAATAATTTCTCCAAAATTTAGCATTTGTAAATACAATCACAACAACTATGCATAAAAATCATATACGCCAGAAGAAGGATATTTTGAAATGACAATTAAAAAAAATGAAACAAAAAAGCAAATCAATTAAACTAATCAAGATATTTTGAATGCAAAAAATAAACTGTATCCATCGAATCAATTAAAAAGCAAATCAATTAAACTGTATCCATCGAATTCTGCATTACAAAAAATAATTTCTCCAAAATTTAGCATTTGTAAATACAATCACAACAACTATATAAAAATCATATACGCCAGAAGAAGGATATTTTGAAATGACAATTAAAAAAAATGAAACAAAAAAGCAAATCAATTAAACTAATCAAGATATTTTGAATGCAATACAGCTTTGTGTTTCCCTCAAATTGTTAGTTGTGGTCACACAAGTTGCCAACAAATGCAAATTCAAAACCAACACAGCTAATTACACATGCCCGTGGTAAGACCAAATTTTCAATATATTAAAGATAGAGCATGCTTATCACAACCAAAAAGGTGATGCTAGTTAACACTGACCAATCAGAAACAAGCTACCCTGAGATGACACTATTTCACACATATCATCATTTGGAATCAGTGCAACTCTATTAATCTGAATCCGACCTAAACATGAATAATTACTTCTCTTGACCTAAAACAGAATTCCTAAAATCCCACTAAAACATCATATGATTATATCATTCCAAGACCGGAAAAACTAACACCAGATTGGAGCAGCTCAGAGTAAATACATACACATCAATCAGAATTTTTTGGGTCGTTAAAAGATCATAAAAAAAATTGTCCATCAGAAAGTCTTCGATCAAAGAACTAAGTTTGGACCGAAATCGATTCACTATTCCATGAGTGAGCTTCAAACGCAGTAAAATCGATCGATTTCTGTTTCTAAAAACCCTAACAAGCTTTCAGGTCCGATGTGTGACATGTGAAAGCCAAAACAACACATAAGGATCTCAAATCAATTTACGAAAAACTGGAATTGAAGAATAGAAAGAAATTGAGGTATCGAAACCTTCGATTTTGAAGAGAGTCTCGACTCCGAATCGGTGCCGTTCGTTCTTTTTGAAGCGATCTGTTTCTTTTCAGAGTTTTGGAGACCCTCATTTCCTTTTAATATTCGCTTCATAAGCAGAAAAGGATTCTCATGCATCGCGAGTTACGCAATCGAACATAAACGCCGCTTTTTGTGATCCTCCTTATATTACGCTCATCTTCCTCCGCCATGTTAGTTCATTCATAGCCGTCCAATTCGTGAGATATTTAAAAAGATCGGATCACAACAACAACTTACGTTGAAATGGCGAAACATCTGACCCTTGGACCTGAACAACAAATCCCGTGAAGCAGATGTAAAACGGGCTGGGCCGGGCCAGCAACCCACAGACCCGTCCTGTTTATAAGTCAGAACCTTATTTCCACCGTTGTTAAACGGGAATTACACCCCAAAAAATTCATTCTATGAGGGGGGGGGGGGGGGGGGGGGGGGGGGGAGAGTTAAAAATAAAAAAAAGAGGTAAAGAAGGAGAAGGTAGAAATGGGTGAGAGAAAAAGTTAAGGGTTTCGCAGAAGACTGTGGAAAACAATAACGGTGAGAGGAGGAATCAATAGTTCTGGAGGAAGAGCAACAAGAGGAGGGGAGGAGAGAGAGAGAGATGCCATGGAGTGGGAGGGGGAAGAGAGAGGGATGATAGTGGGCGGAACCGCCACCCTCCACGATACCTCTCTCTCTCTCTCTACCTCTTTTTTCCTTCACAGGTCATTCTATGCTAAAAGTTTTTATCCAAGGTGGGTGACCAAAGAACGGGGTGGGTGGGACATAAATGCCCCCTCTTAAAAGTCATGCCAGGGGCAGCACAAGCACGACCACAACATGGCAACACCATCAATTTGATGATCCAGGCCGGCCATTTTACATGCCTACTGTGATGTAGTACCAAATACAATGATACAAGCATTCAATGACACAAGAGTCTAATATTCATAACTCAAATTCTGTTCATACAAGCTCAACTGTTCTTACAACCAAAAATCCCTGTTGAGTACATACAGATGTTACACAGGTTAAGTATGCACTTCAGCTTGGTTTTTGATGATCTTTATGAACTCTGATAAATCAAGAACTTCAATTTTGGCTCCGTCTTCGACTGCGACTAGCACGGATGTTGCTACGCCTGAAACAATGCCTGTGACAGGTGATGGTAAAATATAAGAATCTGTATGGTGTGTATGTAGACATTCCAAATATATCACAAATGTTTTAAGAGAGTTTGAGAGATGAATATACCATTTTCGACTACACCGGGTATCGTATTGATATTTTTCTCGAGTTCAGCTGGATCTTGAATCCCACCTGGAAAACTGATGGACAGACATAGGTTGATTAAGAGCAGAAAATCTTTTGGAATCATAAGAAATGATGCATTTTTAAAGTAAGAAATTTATCAGGGTGAGTACCTGACATCCACAATCATGTTTCCCAAATCCGTGATCACCGGACCATCTTTCCTCAAGGCGGATCGGATTTCAGGAACTGTCAATCAGAATATGTACAATCATTGACCAGTAACATGCTTGTAAAATTTCAACAGAAAAAGTCGGTGTGTTGATTATTACTTCCTCCAAGAGAAACAAGTCGCCTCAGAACAGGAGATATGGCGCCTGGTATAACTTCGACCTACATAATCTAATCAGCAGCATTAGAAAAGATTAAGAAGAGCATCCTTCTTGCTGGTGTTGAAAACTAATACAAAAGCGAAAGAAAGATAAAACGAAGGAAAGAAATCCATGCACGTCACCAGGTGAAAGGTGTGATGTTTAGTTTGATTCAATTTATAAATCTCTGATAGGTGACAATTCACATGTATTTATGTATATCACAGTTATCCTGTTAAGTTGTAGAATTGTGGAACATTTTCATGCTATTGAGCTGATTTAGTCCAGTCTGAAAAATATCATCCCAAGACAATCAACATAATGGCCTTGGACTGAAACATTTGATCGTTCCAAGTGGAAACTTAAGTGATACACATGGACATCTTACTTCTGACATTTAAATACTTATAATTCCTAACAGTGATTTTCCTCACCCGGGACCTGAACATCAAAATACCCTCCGGAAATAGTTTTCATGACATCAAATAACCAATAATATGTCATGTTATTGCACGCATTTTAGCCAAAGTCAAAGCATAAAAAAAAGAAGATTCTTACTGGAACAGGACATGTGCTACCAAGCTGGAGGACAACTTTTGATTGGTCTGCCAGTATGATGCATTCTTTAGCAACAGAATCAACCACCTGATATTAACAAGGATAATATGGATGATGTGCATAATGACTAACACAAGCTTTTTAAAACAATAATTATACATGAAAAATTAAATGAAACTTCCTTTATAAATGTTTCCATGCATGAACATATTTAGGTAAGAAAGTCATGCCCTGTGAAGAGTTAAGAAACATCGATCTTAACATTGAGCATAAATTTCCCCAATTCTAGATGAAGTAAATAATATGCAAAGGTGGCAGATGGAAATGGACAAGGAAAATTCCACACTACCTTCTGCATCGTATGAGCAGCTCCACCTCCCTGGCAACATATAAATAACCATTGTTAACGAAAATGCAAGGACTAGATACAGCATCAATATATGTCCTATATTGAGAAGAATGATGGGTACTAAATTAGAAGTAACCTTTAACATGTTTTTATTGAAGTCCACTTCATCGACACCATCAAATGCAATGTCAATTTGATTGACATCATTTAAGTCAACCTACAATACAATTGATTTACTGTTACTCGCAATGGGAAATATGATTCAGAATAACATAAATCAAGAAAAATTAATTAGCATGAGGAAAGGATTCAACTCACAGTTTTTACACCAAATTGTCGTGCAAGCACTTTTGACTGGTAATTTGCTCCCACTCCAACAACATCTTTCAACTGAAAGTAATTTAAAAGGTCATTGAAAAACCTATTCGTTGACAAATCACATGATAGATCATACATTCATGAAGATTGTTTGACGCATGTTTGTCATACAAGTCCTTTTTCTGTGGTTTTGGTGTCATGTACATTAGATTAATAAATGAATGCTGATAGTGCACCGTTTTTTTACAGTCATTTTGGCATTTTCCACGTCAACAGGAAGGTGTGAACCTGGCAAAATACATCATATACCAACCTGGTAGAAGAAGAAATAAATGGAATAATAATGTTGTATTGTGTAATGGTGACCGAAAGGTCCCTTTTATAGTTACAAGATGTACAAGCCCTAGAATAGGAAAATGACCAAAATACCCATTACAAAAAAATGATTGTAAAAAAAACAGTATCTATCATTTCTGTTTTTTTTTTTTTGATATTTCTGATATTGATATTGAATCGTACAAAAATTAAAGATTATGGAAATGCATGTCAGTTGCAAAACACTTTCAAGAGGATCTCCTTCCATGGTTTAAGTGGTACTCGAAACCTCTAATACAAAAGGTATTCTTACTAATTCTTGGAAAAAATTCAAGTTAAGAAATTTAGGGCATTATGCTGTTATGAAAACAAAATTTTGGGACATAAAAGAACCATTTATATGCACGTTTTTCATTCCCCTTCAAATACTTTAATTTCTGTGACTAGATTGTGACTATCATGATTTTAAGTTTATATGTCTGACTATGTGTGTGAGAGAATCAATGCAAAAATAAGCTCAAATTCGGGTTATTTGGAGGTGTCATCATGAAGCATTTATAGTATGATCAGAAAACATCCGCAACATGCAAACTTTCCTTGAAATCAAAGCAAAGTTGCTAGGATAATATTCAAACTTTGCACAACAAGAACATAAAATTCTATATGTACATATGAAGAACGGAGAGGCAAAAATATACCATTTTATGGTATTTCTAATATTGAATTTTGCATTCATACTTAACTCCTTGACAAAGAAACCAAAGATAGCAATTATATGTATGTTCTATTAAAAGATTCCAGATTGAATAGGGTTTATAGAATTATAGTAAGGTATTAACCTTCCCCTGCCTGATTAGTTTCCCAAGCTCTTCAATTGCGAGAGACGCCGTACTTCCAGTCCCTAACCCAATCACCATTCCAGATTTCACACGTCCCAAGGCCCTCGTAGCAAGTGCACGCTTTATCACGTCATGTCCCTCAGGCAATGTCGCTAAACACACAAAATTAGATTCCATAATGTTATATAAATCCAATCATGAAGAACAAAAATACCTTGTCAAAAACAAGGACGATGAATCCATCAATTTTATCAATGATTTAAACATAGTCTCAGTCGCATCATATGACAATTTCCCAATTATAAATTTTGAATCACGCGATCAAACCAAATAAAAAATTCCTATTTTTTTAAAACTACAATTCCTCAAAAAAGAAACCAAAAAGACAATCTAAGAAATCTGAAAAGAAACTATATCATCCAAAACACAATGAACAATAAGTCAAAAACACTAATCGTGGTATTAGCAATGTCTCAATCGCATCATATAACAACTTCTCAATCACATAACAAATTTTGAATCATACGAACAAAACCCAAATAATTTTTTCCCCCTAATTCCTCAAAAAAGAACTAAAAAAGGACAACCTATGAAATTTGGGGGAAAACTATATAATCCTAACAGTAATCACATATCTCCTGAAGTATAAAATTCTCCAACCGACAATAAAATGAGATTCATTCGATGACATTTATAAAATAAAAAAAACTGACTTGTTGAAATTCACATCAAAATTGACTAGACACAGATAAAATCCCAGAAAAGGCATCCCCTTTGCATAAAATTCTTCAAACGGGGTCTCATCCAAGACGATCCAGATAAAAATTAGGGTTTTAAAGAGCTTACTTTCGCTTGACACAGCAGAGACGGACAATGTCGAGGGCTTCCTCCTGAAGCGACCGATGGTTTGGTGAGTCTTCGTGAAATGGAGGCCATTTTGATCTCCATAGAATACGCTCCTGAAGCTGATGACGCTCTGCATTAGGGTTTTAGTCGTCGAATTAGGGTTTTTAATTGGTGACAGTAAGTTCTGAAACTGTTCTTTTTTGAAGAACAGACGACGAAGAGGTCCATTGTCCGTACCGACGTGGCAAAATCGATCGATCAGTACTGACTTGTATTTTTGTATTTTACGTGTGACGTATAAAGATATTCTGTATTTGGCAACCAAACACGCCGTGCAAAAATTAGATATATTGCAAATCCGAATTCATTAAACCCTGTTTGGATATCTAAAAGTATGTTAGAAATACAGTTTGAAAATCAGTTTTTAGTTTTTGCAGTTTTATGCACACCTTTTGAAGGTGAATGATGATGTTTTGAGGGTGTAATGATGATGATTTGATAGTGTAATGATGATGATTGTTTTATAAAACACAGATTTCGAGACACAATTTTATGAATAAACTAGTAATGATGATGTAACATGTTTGGTAATAGCTTTTAATTTTTTAAATGATGATGTAATTAAATTAATGTGACCCAAAAAATTAAAAGCTGTTTTTGACTTTTGCAGCCAAACATGCACTAAATAAGTTATTCTAATATAGATAACTATTTTATACGGCGAAATAAATTATTTTATGTTTGATGGTAGTTTTGTAGTTATAACTATTTTATACAGCGAAATAAACTATTTTATGTTTGATGATATTTTTTTAGTTATTATTATTTAAAATGTATAATGAAATTTTTGTTCTCTAGTTGACCATGAATAAGTTATAAATAAAATATTAATTATAAAAAATGATTTGACATATAATATTCTAATTTATTAGAGTTGACAATAGATGATTTGATATATATGTGGGTTAGATTGGTTGAAATAATGCGGTTATAAAAGATTTAAAATATTAATATAAACTTATTATCACTTATTCTGTACAAATGAATATATTTTTTATTTTATATTTAATCTTATTCCACGTCTATTTTTCTTTCCAAACTGCCACAGCAGGAAATAGAACCATAGAGGAATTTGTGTTTATAAAAAAATGAATGCCATGATTAACCACGTACGCATACACATCATGCAAATGCAACGGTACATAAAGTTGCTTACATATATATAATATATTGAAACGTACTTATAATCTTGGTCAGAGAATATGAATAAACTGTGCATGTCGATGCCCACCAAATATTAGATCGAGTATGTTCTAGCTAGTTTATACGGATACAATTATTGTTGTTGTCCACATTAAATTATTTTTGTTACAGGATTTATTTTTTAGGAATATATTTTTGTTATAGGATTAAGCTTATTATTATTATTTTTTTAAGAGAGAGAGAACGGTAGGCTGCCTGCTTAATTAAATCTAGAGGGTTGAGAAAATACAAATCAACCTTATGGTGCATTTGACAATCTGATTTAGGCTACTTTTAATTTTTTTAAAAACTAAAAGCCCCAAACAAATTATCAAACAAACAAAATTAATTAAAAAATTATCATCATCATTACATAAAAAAAGTGTCTAAAAAACTGTGTTTATTTTAACAAAAACAACTTTTGTTATCTTGATTAATTAAAAAGTAGCATTCATAATTACATTTTAAAAAAAACGTGTAAAAAGCTTAAAATTGATTTTCAAATTATGTTTTCAAATGCACCCTTAGTAGAGAGGACCACTAGAGGTCGCAAACTTAAGAGTCGATTATAAACTCACATTTGGCCAGTATCACCCTAAGGACCCCTACACAATACATTCCCCAACTTTTGATCAAGAACACTATCATTTCCCATATGTTCTCTACACAAGGCAGTTTATAATTCTGAAGTTTATAATTCTTTTGCCCACCTTTGTTCAATGGTCAAAAACAAAAACATGAAAAGAAAGACAAAATGGTTGAAACACACCATCCTGGCTTTCAACCCACTTTTAATTTGATGATCATAGACAGGCAAAGATATCATATTTTTCTAAATCAATTAACTACCAAACACAAAACATGCAGTTTTGCCCAAGGCATCTCTTTTTACTTTACACATGTAATAGCATGCACTTTTTCAAACCCTAACCCTAGCTTCTCAATTTATGAAAGGTATATATACATTTTTTTGTGTGTTTTTTATATTCCCTTTGAAGATTATTACATAAACCAAAAAAGTCCACCTTCATCTTTTTAGGGTTTCTCTTTCTTCTTTTCCTTCAAAAAGGCACAAACAAAGAAAAGCATCCAAGGTCCTGAAACCTCTCCAACAATTCATATCAAAAAAGCAAATTATAGTCAACCCTTTCAGACAAAAAGATCAAAAGCCAGCAAACACTTTTTCCAAAGACAAACTAAACATCCCAATTAGCTTTAACTTAACTTCCACTAAAACAAACCAACCAAAAAAAAAAAAAAAAACACTATCTTCTCATCTATCTAATAATCTAAATCGATCTCGTATTTACTAAGAATCTAAACTTAAAATCATCAAAACCTCCTCATTCAGATCCTTGAATCCTCTTCTTCCCATGCAAAGCCACGCCGAAGAGCTTAACCGTTCCATCGGACGCCGAACCACCACCACCTGAGGCGGCTTGAGTCATTGGACCCATATCGATAAGTCTCGGCCTAGTGAACATCGATAGATGATCGTCGTCGTTGGGGATCGGACTAACATGGTTTTGGAGGAAGTATATGATGTCATTGTAGAGCTTCTTCATGTGGGTAAGCTCAGATAGGAGGAAGGAATTCCTCCTCCTCAGTCTCTGGTTGTCCTCGGTGAGGGCCGATAAGAAGTCCGTCTCGGCGTTGGTGTCCGATAATGGCGATGGCGGCGGTTCGATGAAGAAGTGTTGGTGGTCTTGGAAGTGTTGGTAGTGGTGGTGGTGGTAGTTGTGGTGGGGGATGATGTGTGGTGGAGGGATTTGAGAGGTCTTCCTTCTGTGGATCTCTGAGAGCAAGTGCTTCTCTCCCTTCCTGAAGTACTCATTTGCAAACTCCCACCTGTCTGAGACTATCTTCCTGAATCCCTGCAATAGAAGGAGTAGATCATAAGAGAATAGCATTTGTTTGAAGTAGTACTGGCTCAACCTGTATTCGACAAGTGTTCTGTTCGATACGATAAGTATGTCATTGTTAAAAATTACGAAGATAACTTAATCATTTTCTAGATGTATTCTGGTTAATTATTAGTATGAAAATTTTAGTTGTGTAGAAAGTACGATGTTGAGTATTATAGAGAGATGCGAAAATGTCGATTAATATTAATTAGAGCTAAGATCTTGAATGTACTATGAATGCATAGTTTGACAAACATAAGTTAAACATCTAATCGGAGAAAATTTTATTAACATTCAAAAATTTTAATTAAGCTTACGTGGATATGGTATGAACTAAATAATACCAAGATCTTGAATACATTATAAATGCACAGTTCGATGAACAGAGGTACTTAAGCATCTAATCAAAGAACTTTTTTGAGCATTCAATAAGTTTTGGAGAAGTTTGTGACTATGCATGTGGGAGTTTGAACACAAACCCGTGTGGGGGGAAGGTACAATAATTATAATATGAAAATTTTCAAACACGGAAAGATAGAGAGAAGCAGAGGATGCGTGTGCATTGAATGATGTTAGGTGCAGTTGTTTATACAGAACTGTTTATACACACCTGTTCTGAGCTGACCACCATAACTTCACATGCCAGTAGTGCAGCCAATCTCATTAGATGTCTAAGGATCAACTAAAAAAAAATTTGTTTTTTCAAAGAACCAACAAAAATGTAGCCTCATATATATCATCTGAAAAACCATTGTTTCATTGACACCCATCTTAAACCAATTCCATTGTATGACAACCTCTTAAATACTACTTTGATCAACAAAAATCCATCTAACTTTAACATGTATTTGAAGAAGAAAAAGAATCAAGAACTCACATAGGTGTTGAGTTGCCTGACAAAGCTGGAGAAGTTGTTGTGCTTGAAGTAGTTGGGGAGGAGGTCCCTTGCAAACTCAGGTGGCCTCCACACAACAAAGGTGGTGTCATCCTCACCCCATGAGACAATGTGGTCAGTGGAAGGATCATCCACAAGATGGTATGTCTTGGTCAGGAATGGTGCAGGCACTGATGATGCAGTGCCCTTGCTGTTTGATGATGAGTCCATCACCACCACCACCTCACCACCACACCTTTCCACCATGGAAGCCATGGAAGAAAGCTATGGCTCTCTCATGTGGATTTATATGAGATGTTTGGAAGGTTTTAATTTATTTACACCTTTTTTCCCTCAAGTGGGTGTCTCTTTTTCTATGAGATCTTTTGGAAATGGCATTTTGTTTATGTATAAGATCTATTTATGTCAATAATGAGAGACAAGTTTTGGTTGGAATTATGGCTGCTTTTAATTCATTTTCCTCTATTAAATGAGTAGGAATGTGTACATATTATTTCCTTATTTAATGTACAAATGTCAAATGGTAAGGGAATAAGTGTTGAAATAAATGGATAAGTGGTTTGAGAATAACTTATTCAATTTGATGTTATACAAAAATCAAGATATAATGCAGAAAATTGATTTGATTTTGAATAAAAATTAATTTTTTTCTACTATGTAAATGATAGAATAATATTATGCTATCTTTATTGTAATTTTGACACACACAGATAAAAGACAAATCTAATGGAACTTTTATGCTTTAAAAATAAAATATTTATTGAGGATACATTCATTCCTATCAGAATACAAGACATCTTTACATGCACCACAAAATTATTATTAGGATTTTTGTAATGGTAGTGCATGTGTTATACCATGACTGTTTATGCAGTAGTGTAAATTTGTATCCTCAATTACATGTGAGCTTTACAGTCACACAATTGTCTGCACAACACTAACAAAATAGAGAATCTCCATAGATTTCTCTCATTTTGTTTCTCTGTACACCCATGTCCCATTTGCATGAGAAGTTGCTAAAGAAGCTGTGGATCTATCCACTGTACAATATTATTTTATTTAAACCCCAGTTGAGTTTCATGTCTCCTAACACTTGCTTTGTCTATATATATCACAACTTTAAAAAAAAAAATTCAAATTTTTTTTGTCCACCATATTTTGTCACTTTCAAGGCATGCCCGTGACTTGGATGTGTGTGATGAAGGAGTTAGTTGAGGGGAATAAATTATGCAGCCTCTGATACAATGCCCATTTTGATGAAATATCCTTTTCTATTGCCCCAAACACTGTCAATGTTAGGTCTGCAATGTGGTGTTCAGAGGCTGCTCACATACTACTTGAAAACAAAACATTCCTGTCTCTCTTTCTCTATCTCTCTCTCTCTCTCTCTCTCTCTCACATGGATCTGTGTTTGAATATGATATATATTGATCTCACTGTCTTGATCAAAAAAATTTAAAGCACCCACTGAAGAATTCTATCAGCTTTTTCCACACATACAGCCATGTGAGTCAAAGTAAACCAAACAATGTGAGCAGACATGGTTTTCTGTACACTTCCCAAACACCAAAAAATGTACATCTTGGCTTTAATGGAGCAGCAGAAGAAAGAAAAATTAAACCGAGGATTTAATGGTCTATCTGTGCATGTGAGGAATTTATGGAAAATAAAAGAAAGTTAAAAATTATCTTTGATCACTTAAAATGTTGTATATACCAAACAAATGAGAAGAGAATTTTTCTCTCATTCTCTCATTTTATCTCTTTTATCTTGAAAGTGAGAGAATGTGATAGAAATAATTTTTTTATATCATCAAACAATAAATTAAAAAACTAGTTAAAGAAAAGAAAAATAATGTGTACAGCCCCATGCGGAGTCTACACTGTTTTTTTTTAATATATATACACTTATCTATTGAAATATACGAATTGAAATATACATTAAGATATACACTAATAATGTAAATTTTTTAAATAATAAAAAATAATAATTAAGTATACACCCCTATACATTGTGATATAGCTCATGCAATAGGGGGTTACTGATGGGACAACAAAACAGACTGCATGTATCAACGCTCTAAATAAAAAATGATTTTCTTCATCAATTTTACTTTTACTAATGTTCTTATACTTTTTCTTTTCTTTTATCATTGTAGTCCATGATTAGATGTAACCAAGAAGTACATCAAAGATTTGTGTACATCTTTGCTTTGATGATCAGGAGAAGAAAAAAAATTAAAACTAATATTTTTTTCTAATAAAAGGAGCAGTTATTAATACTAACATTGCTATTGGTTATAGAAAGAGAAAAAAAACCCTTGCATGAGGTGCACTTGGAAAAAGTGTTTCATGTAGAATTTGAATATGGTGGAAGATTCTATTCCACAAATGAAAACTGTGGCTTCACAATGATATTTTTGTGTGATATATATACTGTAGTGGGCATGTTGTGTATGCATCACAAAGACTTTCTCCATCCACACATGTGACCCACACTGATGTGGAACAACACTTGACTAGAAAACAAATAATCAAGTGAGAGAGAGAGAGAGAGACTGATTAGAGTGTTAAAATTAAGTTTCTTTTCTTGTCTCATATAGGCCCACATACCCCTCTTAAGACTGTATCACCCCCATTTGCACAAATCTAGATGCATACATGTGAGCCATGGTTAATCTTGGGTTGGATTATATGAGTTGATACTCCCCTTTTGTACCCATCTATATGTAAAGACTCAAAATGAACTTTGGATGCAAGTGTAGTAGTTGAGATGTTTTTTTTTTCAGGCCCTTTGATGTTTTTTTTTTTTTTTTTTTGTGATGAAAGTTTGGCTCCTTAGATTAAATCAGATAAATGCTGATTAGATTAAATCAGACAAATGCTAATAGTAATAAAACTTACATGTGCAAAAAAATAAAAGCAACAAAGCTTTCGCCAAGGCTGGTAAAAGAGGATTCTACCTCCAGGATAGAACAACCAAAAAACAACAAGTTGAGTGGTGATCGTGAATTAATTTAGAAATGGATGATGTTATATGTTACAAGTAATGTTTTTTACAATATATCCACATGAGTTATATACTTTATAATAATAAAAAAAGTATACTTCAATAAATTAAATATTTACAAAAAAATAAAAATTACATACTTTATCTATATGCATGGTTAGAAAAATAAGATTATAACTGATGCTATGTTTACAACACCCTCTAAAATTAAATCATGTCACTTCATTGACCATATGGTAACCTAAAAAGTAAAAAATAGTAATAATGTTAGGGACAATATACAAGATAGTTCGGTAGTCAATCAATCCACACATGTATCGATTTAAAAGAAAATATGAAAATTCATCTAATAAGTTATATATCATTTGATCAATGAAAATTGTACATGGCAATATAACAAATCCAATTGATATATATTTATAGTAAATATAAAAATAGTGATATATATATAAAGGACCTAAATGAAATGAAATGTACTTCAAGATAAAAAGGAATCAATCTTCAATAATGTGTTACAAATCATTAGGTCTCATGTGTGCAAAGTCCTAGCCTTCCTTACACCCAGACAAAATACAAAGCTTCCATCTCTAGGACATCTTGCATCATTTTTTTTTATTTTTTGGTGGAAGGACATCTTGCATCACTGCTCTCATGGAGTGCGTTGTCCTCTCTCGAGCGTCACCATTCAAAAATAATACGAAAAATGTTAGACTCGATTATCTTCATCAATCAAAACTTAGATATCACATATTTTTATTTATTTTAAAATATAGTAAACATTATTTAATGAGTTATATGATTTGATAAAAAATACATATCGCTCAATTTCGAATTGAATTAACCTATTTTTCGTAAATGTGAGAAAATATTTAATGTGGTATATACATCTAACGAGGTATATTCTTCACAGGATTTCTAACGTAGTATATAAGACTGTGTTTGAACTAGAAAAAAACTGAGTGTAACAACACTCAAAATAATACTTTGGGAAAAATTCATATAACCCATTGGAAACTGCCAAAAATTCATATTACCCCCCTAAAAACACATATGTAAATCCAAATACTCCTCTAAGTTAGATTTTCGTTGACATAAGAAGAATATTCTATTTGGTTAGCCCTGTCTAAAAACACAGCATACAAAAAAAAAATCATGCAATTAATGTATTAAAAATACATAAAATCTTCTACAAATGACTATTTTACCCCTCTAAATGGAGTTTTATAATCTATTCAAAATGGTAAAATCATCATTTACATAGAGTTTTTCACATTTTAAACAAATTATAAGGGGTTTTTTTGATGTACTGTGTTTTCAACCAAAGTTAACCAAACATAATTTTCATATAATATTCTTCTTTGTTAATGGAAGTTTAATTTAATTAGGATGTTATTTGGATTTATATAGGTGTTTTGAGGGTTGTATGGAATAGGAAAAGCTAGGAGATTATATGGATTTTGGATAGTTTACAGGGGGTTATTTGGATTTTTCCCTAATACTTTATGTGTGTTGATAAATATTAAAATAAGATCCTCCTAGTTCTCAATAGCATAGTCACAAATTAAATTCGTACATCTATACGTATACGTTCAATATTCAACAATGTTTCTATTCAATACCGTAATTATACATTCAATTCATATATGATAGGAAATAAATACATAAGTACAAAGATAATTAAGTTAGTTTTTAAATAATGTCTTGATCATCAATAAGAACACGCATAAACTTATGTATTGTGTGAGACAGTGGTGACGACAACTAAGGCTGATTGATAAGGAATACGTTAAATCATCCAAATTAAATAGGTATGGAAATCCTAGTAGGCTGTTTGGGTAGGGGAATAGGGGAAGAATATGAGGGAATTAAGGAGAATAAGTAAAAAAATTGTTTATTTGAAAGGAATATATGAGTAATGCTGGGATATGTGAAAATAAGCTGGTATGTGTATTACAGGTTCTTCTAGAATTGTATCATTCCACTCAATCCATTATTCCAATGGTATAAATGGGCACTATTAGCAATTACCTGTCATTATCTCTTATAAATAAAGGGGAATCATGCATATTTTTACATTTTATAAATCATTATCCATATTTTATTCACAATTTATCCATGATCAACCAAACTACAAAAACTTTATTATTATGTTTTCCAACACGAGAATAATTAAAAATACAACCATAACATAAAATCACTTATTCCAATAGTATAGTAATTTATTCTTAGAATTGTCATAAACTCCAAAATAACTCATGTTTCTATTCAAACAATACTTAACCCATGTTTGGATATAGAATAAGACTTATTTTTTGGTATACAATTATACCAAAATAAATGGGTATAACAGTGGAATAAGTGATTTTGTGTTTGATTGTGTTTTGAATTATTCTTGTTGGGAAATGTAACAATAAAGTTTTTGTTGTTTGAATAAAATGTGAATAAAGTGTGAATAATGATTTATAAAATGAGAAAAAATGATGTTAGTTGATTTGATAGGTGATTTATAAAAGGTAATGACAGTTGATTCGACAGTGGACACACATATTCTTTTGGTGTAATAATCTGGAATAACTTTAATTTCGAGGGTTGGCTGAAATCTATATACCATTTTATACCAGTTTTTTTTTATATATGTTATCTTAGGGTATTCATTGTATCCAAACACTAAAAATTAATTATTCTGTTATATTCTAGATTATTCTGTAGCTATTCTGTATCCAAATATTAAAGTGTCTCAATGCATCTCTTGAATTAATTAACATTGCAACAATAAAATAAAAAAAAGACCCAATTAACATTACAAACACACAGTACCTACCATGCTGACAAAAAAAGGACCCAATTCAGATATCATACTTCACTTTGATTTTGGTTCCCTCCATCCATATCATCTGTTGCATGTTTGTATGTGTATGAAAAAGAGAGAGTGAGTAAGAGAGTGTGTGTGTGTGCGAGAGAGAGAGAGAGAGAGCATACAAAAAGAAAATACAAAAAACAGAAACAGCAATCGAAGCCCCTCCCTGATGAGCTCCACCACCAGTATCAGACGATTCTTACATAGTTACATTGTTTTTATTTTAAAAATTTATGTGTGTGTGTGAGAGAGAGAGAGAGAGAGAGAATAACTAATATTGTATGCTTGTTTTTCTGTTCCACCTGTTGTGGAGCCTCACACAGATACCTCCACACATGCACGTCCATATGTTTTTTAACAGTATGTATGTAATACATATGTATATATGTTCCAATCCATGAATACCAGAGCTTGGAAGTTATTCAGATCCGTGACATACATGGATACAATATTAGATGCCAACCGGATCTCGAGATCTATCTATGTAATGCCCCACCTCGAGATCCGTGTGTCCCTCCTGAACATCAACCATCATGCGTTGATGACCCATATTGAGAATTCACGTGTAGATCAATCTATATTAATTGAACATGTATCTTATGCATTAATATATATAATATTATTTTTGTCACTACTAGATTTTTCAACATAACTCTTCAATGATTATTTCTTTTATGTTTTAAAATGTGAGGGACATTCATTTTTTTAATTATTTTATAATCCCAATGCGTTTTGATTTTTTAAAATTAAACATATACATATCCAATATAATGATATACATATAATATATATACACACACATAAAAAAGTGAAGTATTAACTCAAATAAATTGAATATATAACTTTTTGTATCATTCTTATCTAGTACATACTCGCCTAATATAATATATACTCTATTAAAGATTTTATATGCTCAGTTAAGTTAGGATCGGAGGAATGCATGCAGAATGTAGTGTATGCGATCACAAAATATACCAATTTTCTTTTTAATGTTTAGAGATTTTTTTAATCATTGAATATCTCGGGTATCCTTTAGTTTAATAAACTCTGCTGGTCAAACCATGCATTAGGGTCAATCTAGTAATTAATTCTAGTTCCAAATGAGAATTCTTCCATTTTAGGAAAGATCACGTGGAAATGAGTAACTAAGAAATTTTTTTATGAAACTTTAAAAAATGATTGAGAATTTCAAATTATGAAAATAAGAATGAAAATGAACGGATGCTTACTCATTTTTCAGCCTACGCATCCCTCTAATCTAGTATATAGGTTAGACTATTACATTATTAAGGCAGTGTTTGGTTGCACGATTGGGTGACTTTTGTGTTTGTAGGAAACTACATATGCAATCGTGTAATCAAATAGGGTTACTGTAACAGCTTCATGCAAACAGATTTCAGGCAAATAGTGTCTAGAAAACTATGATTTTTAAAAGTTGGGGGGATGTAGCTTCTTGTAGAATCAGTTTTAAACCCGACATTTGCATAAAATCAGTTTTGTAATCCCACTACTACAGAGGTGCCTAAGTTATGAAAATGTAAAATAAAGTGTATTTAATTTATGGCAAAAATCCATATCCCCCCGGTAAATTGTTTGAAATCATATAGCCCCTGAATTTTCCTAAAGTCTATATAATCCACTCGAAACACCTATGTAAATCCAATCAAATAGCCCTCTGAGTTAAATCTCGTTGATAGATCAAGATTATTTTGTGAATATTTTGTCTGGTTAACCCTGTCTAAACACATAGTTTACCAAAAATCATCTACAATATGTTTAAAATGTAAAAATTAATTATCTATAATGACGATTTTATATCTCCAAATATGATTTATAAACTATCTGAAAATACAAAATCGTAATATACATAGGGTTTTTTTTTGCATATTTAACAAATTGTATGAGGGTTTTGATATATTTTGTTTTCAATCTGGGTTAGAACATTCACATAATATTTCTTTTCTGTCTACAGAAGTTTAACTCAATAAGTTATTTGGATTTACATTAGGTGTTTTCAAGGGTTTATATGGATTTTAGGAAAGTGAGGTGATTATATGGATTTCAGGAGGTTTAAAGGGGGGTTATTTGGATTTTCCCTTATTTTATTTAAGTGTATATAATTTATTTTTTACAAATGTTTGTACTTTATTAAATTTTGATTGCATGAATAACATGAACAAGTATAACATTCAGATCTTACTGAAGGCCCATGGATCAGAAAACTTTGGGGGGAGAGCCCAATCTAAACTAAAATGGGCTCACACGAAGGTCCACTGGCCCATAAATGTCAGACATGCTAGACAATATCGGAAATGACCCTGGGCAATATAGGAAATACAAAATATCAAATAACCCCCCCCTCTCGAGTGACTCCATTTTCAATAGGGTTTAGGGTTTTGTGAGAATTCACTCAATCCATTTCAGAGAGAGAGAGAGACAGATCTTTCAAATTTTTTTGCGATTTTTTAAAATTTCCATCTCAGAAGATCATTATGTGGGCTCTTCGCAGGGCTGTGAATCCTCTCAGGTGCGATTTTCCCGCTTTTTTTGGGACCTCTGATTCCATTAGAGGCTCTGCTTTTGCTTCCCTGTTTCAATGTTTGCCTTTGATATCCATTTCATATCAGTGAAATCGAATTAGTTCCTCTTTTAGTTAGCTATCTTATTCAATTGATGTTTTTGAAGTTCTTCACATTTTGTGTTTTGTGATGTTTGCTTTTGTGTCATTATATCTTCTATTGGGTCACTGGGTTTGTCTAAATGTTGTAGATATTTGGTATTGTTTCTTTATTTGTTTTTGTATTGTTTGAAGATACAAGAGTTCTTATTATTAAAGGGTTTGGACCCGTAGATCGATTGTTGACAATAGAATTTAACCACGAGATTGGTTTCGAGTCCCAACGCTTGTTTTAAATAATAAAAAAAAGTTTTTAAGTGATTTTTAGTTCTAAAGAAACTATATCTTTCAGTTCAATATTTTCCCAAATTTTCTTATAAATTATAATATATGAATGAACTATAGCACTATTCATGGGTTCTTTTCCTTTGGAATGAAAAGAATATAAAAATTCTTTGTTTTGCAATGATACCAAACTGGGCCTAAATTTCTCACAGTTACTGGTTCAGAAAGTAAATTTGGTTGTTCAATTGGATGCCAATTATTAATATTCTATGATGTCCTTATGTGTTATTCCTACTTCGATTATCATGAAGTAGAATTTTTTGTGCTTATCATAGGCTTAATAAAATAAAAAGAGTTTTATGATGTACTATTGATGAGTGAACTGTACCCCTTTTCTTTTATTATCATTGTAGCTTTTGAGGATTGTAATAGAAAAAGGTTCTGATACATCTTGTTTATGCACTTAGGTGCCGTGGTTACCATATTGGAGCTACTCGGGCTTCCTCAGTTGGATTTGATATTTTTACTGTAAATTTAGAGCAAGATGTGTGTGCACCTGATCATGGCAAAAATTTAATTGGAAGAGGCCTTCTTCCAAGGGGTTTCTCTGTTGGCACTTCAATGACTGAAATTTTTTCCATTGGAAGTCGAGGTCTCTCATCTCATGCAGGAGAGAAGGCAACCAATAATGATGATGATCTTGAAGAAGGCTTTTCTGAGTTAGAAACTTCCATAGCTGCTGATTGTGGGAAAGAAAAAAAAGATGAGGAAGATGAACATGCTGATGAAATTCAAGCTGAAGCTTCTGAAAATGAAATTTCTTTGTTGGACTTGGAGTCGGTTGAGACTGACAAGAAAGTACCAGGGAAGAGCAGAATTAATGTTGCATCACCGTTATTTAAGCTTATAATGGAGGCTCCTCATCATTCTGTAAAAAGTGCTCTTGATAAATGGATTGAAGAAGGCAGCTCTCTGGAACGTACTGAGTACTATGATATTTTGCACAATCTGCGGAAGAGGAAAATTTATGGGAAAGCGTTGGGGGTATGTTTACTAGACAATCAATATTTTTTGAATGTTTCTTTTCTGCATATATTATAATGTGATGTTACAACTTTTATTTTTTATTTTTTGATGGAAAGGTAGGAGCTACCAAATTCATTAGATTGGTATCAAGTCAATTATTAAAGTTTATCTAAAAGAAAGAAAAAAAGACAAAGGGAGACCGTGCCAGGTGGCAGTGGAGAACACTACCTTCCGACATGTCCGGACCCCATCACACCCCAGTCACTCCTCAATTAACAACGCGTCATCCACAAGCTCGATTATAGAGGCTTATCAGACTACACAATGGGACACTTCTACAATTAAAAGACAACTGAAATATAAAAAGAACATAGCACAAACTACTGAAAGGTTATCGTTTGATTTACATAAATAAGATGTAATCAATTGCTGCAAACTTTTGCACAAAAAAAAAAATTGAAGTAAACTTGAAATGCCACAGGATATGACTATGCATAGACTTTCAAATTTAGCTATGTCCACATTGCAATGTAGATTTCTTCCCTGACAAAGGCAGGGACACATCACTGGTAATGTTATTAAAAAAACAGAGGTAATCTTCTGAATTTGGGGGGGGCTTAAATCTAACATTCTACAAAAGAAAGAGATGGGATGAACCAAACAGAGGACAAATTCATATGTGACACCCACAATTAGAGACCTTTATTCATATAACCACCGATCCCCTTCACCAAGCCAGAGAAATCGATTCATGTCCTAAAATTGAATTTACCCTAATTAATAAATTTGGTTGGGGGTTCCTAGAAGGATTCTAGTATCAAACAAAGAAAAAATTTGGATAATTACAGTATCTCGACATCACTGATCTTCAGCTTTGTGAATTTTCATAATATCACATGCCCGTTTATTGCTTGATGAGCATAGAAGTTTTCTGATTTTGACAAGGTTCCTTATAGAAAAATTTGCATTAAGCTATCTGATCGTGTATGTGCTTTGAAACAACGTAGAGTAAATTAGGAAACTTGATGTCTATCTTTGGCAGTTCTTTCCATCTCTCGATGACTAAATATATACTTAAATTATGAGTTTAAAACATACCTAACAAAATTATTTACGAAATGCAATAAAATTTAAAAGCCACAAGGTTTTGCATGCCATTTGAATTTAGTTGCAACTGATTAGCTGGTTAGATTATAAGTATCTTGTTTAATGAATTCTACCAGAAATCAGAATACAGAATCTGGAAGTCATGTTCCATATGTCACAAGAGACAGCCTTTCATCATAGATGATGTACAGTTTGTGTATTGAATAAATGCACATCAATAACCAAATGTGTTAGAATGTGAGTTCTATGGGATGTTGGGCACAGCCTTGATGGCCAAGAGTTTTGAACTCTTTTGCATTCGTCTTTGTGTCTTTCTTCGTAAGGTTCTTCCAGGCACACTTTTTTTTTTATCATACCATCTAAGAGTGCTTTTAAAAATTTGCTGTCTATCCCAGCTTGTGATGTTTCTGATATGTTGTGTATAATTGCAGTACTTAGAAAGATACAATTCTAAATGAGACTGATGTATTGAGATTGTCATTGCACTGTGAGAATTTTTTTTTTGTTATCAGGTTTTATTTCATTCTGTATTTTGTTTCAGTTGTCAGAATGGGTGGAATCAAAGAAACTGTTTGATTTTGATGGGCGAGATTATGCTGCTCGTGTGGACTTGCTTGCTAAAGTAGTAGGTATATCCAAGGCTGAAAACTATATTGAACACATTCCAAAATCATTCCAAGGAAAAGTGATGTATGGAACTCTTCTGTCAAACTGTGTGAGGGCACGTGAGACCAAAAAAGCGGAGGAAACTTTCAACAAGATGAAAGAACTCAAGTTCCCCATTACATCTTTTGTTTGCAATCAATTGCTTCTGCTGTACAAGAGGAGCGACCGGAGCAAGATCCGTAGTGTTCTCGAGATGATGGAGGAGGAGGACATTAAACCATCTCGTATCACGTACCATCTTTTGATAGACATCAAAGGCCATGAATGCGACATAGATGGCATGGAAAAAGTGATTGAGACCATGAAGTCAGATGACGTTGAGCCCGACTTGCTGACTCAAGCAATGGTGGCAAAGCATTACATATTCGCAGGTCAAAAGGAGAAGGGAGAAGCAATCTTGAAGGAGATGGAAGCAGGCGACCTCAAGCAAAATCGTGGAGCTTGCAAGGCCCTCCTCCCTCTTTATGCGTCTCTAGGCAAGGCCGATGAAGTGGGTAGGGTTTGGCAAGTTGTAGAACCTACCGCAAATTTGGAAGAGCGAATATCAGCCATTGAAGCCTGGGGTAAGCTTGGGCGCATGGAGGATGCTGAGGCGGTCTTTGAAAACCTATTCAAAACATGGAAGAGGCCCCCTCTGAAGTCATACACCGCCTTAATGATGGTCTATGCGAATCATAAGCTTCTATCCAAGGGAAAGGAATTGGTGAAGAAGCTGACCGAGAATGGGGGTTCACTTGGCCCTTCTATGTGGGACGTGCTTGTGAAGCTCTACGTTGGGGCGGGGGAATTAGAGAAGGCGGACTCAATATTGCACAAAGCGACTGAGCAGAACCCAAAAATGAAGCCATTCTACACCAGTTACATGACCATCATGCATAAATATGCGAAGAAGGGAGATGTCCACAACGCGGAGAAGATTTTTCACAGGTTGAGACAGATGGGGTACTCGGGGAGGTTGCAGCAGTACCAGGCGCTGCTTCAGGCGTATGTGAATGCCAGTGTGCCTCCTTATGGGTTCCGGGAGAGGATGAAGGCGGACAACCTGATTCCTAACAGGGCGATGACCGGATTGTTGAATCAGTCTGATCCATTTAAGAAGACCCCGTTCTCTGAATTGCTTACTTGATAAAGGTATGTGGTGGTGTTTCTATTGCATGCCTTTGAACAGCTTGTCTGCCTTTTGAAGGTTTTCTTTGGTGGAGTTAGGTGGTTTTGCATACTTATTTTTCTCCATGGCATATCTGGTTCCATGAGGGGAGTCTTTTTGTAGGTGGTGATTTTTTTTGTAGTGTGTTTGTGCACAAACATTAAGGGAAAATGAAGAGAAAAAAAGAGGAATTTGAGTCAAACAGATTGGATAAGAAATCATTTTTTGTTTGACCAGTTTATATGTTTGTGATTGTTATGGCAAGTGATCGAAAATAAAAACTGTTGTTTGTGTTTATGATGAAAAATTAATATTGTTTTTTCTACTCGTGATGAAAAATGATGGAAAAAAAATGTGTCATCACAAAAAGTAATGAAAATGACAAAAAAAAAGTAAAATATATTGTTGGTATATTCATTTAAATATAATATATAAAAGCAAAAGATGATCAATAAAAACATGTCATGTAATCAATAAAATTTTAAATAAATATTTTTCTTATTTTATTATAAAATAAAATAAAAAAAAATATTCAAGATCATCAAATATATAATATTGAAACACTAAAAAAATTAGTCTTCTCAGAGTGAGGAAAAATCCCCCCCCCCCCCATCAAACATTTAATTTTTCAGGAATTTTTTTAAAGATAACTATATAAAATTGAAATAAAAGATATAAACATATTCTAAATTTTTTTAAGATGAAGACTTATTTATATTCAAAATATAAATAAAAGATATTCATAATTATATTTTGAACATAAATCTCCAAATAATATCCTTCAAATTTTAATTGGTTCACGTGCGTATCCTAAGAACAAAAAAAGTTGAGATTTTATTGGATTAACCAAAATAAGAAAATCAACTTCTCAACCCACCCCCATATTAATTCTTGTTTGTGTATTTAAAACAAACAAATCCCACCCCTACACAACCCACCCCTTCACATCCAAACCCACCCCCCATAGCATCATCTCCTATACTCCCCCCCTAAAAATCCCCACCGCCGCGACGAGCTTGTCGACCTCTCTTATGACCATCACTTCTAGTTCTGGACCTAAAAAAACATACTCGAAAACAGTAGATCTGTCTATCTATCTCTATTAGTTTCTGGTTGGGAGTGTGTTGTGGGACGCCGCATTGATAGAAGCAATGATGAGTTAGAAAAGTGTTGTTTTAATTAGTGAGCGCCTTTTTCTTTTCTTTTTTGTGTCAGAGATGGCGTTCCACCACCGTGTCAGCCAACACAAGCATGACCTAAACGGAGTCCTAAACATAAACTAAAAAATCTATTCAAAAATCTTTTGTTTCCAAAAGGGGACTATGGAGAAAAGTGTGAGGGGTCATGCCTTTATATTGAGGAAAGGACCTCTGTCTCTCTCTCTCTCTCTCAACAATCGAATTTTTTTTTATTTGAATTTTTGAATATTTTGATTTCAAATAAAGGTAAAGGACGAATGGGTCACTCTTTTTTCACAGTGGGTGAAATTTTTTCGTGAAGCTCTGATGTTTGCGATCAATTGCTTTTTCTGTACAAGAGGAGCGACCGGAGCAAGATCCGTAGTGTTCTCGAGATGATGGAGAAGGGAGACATTATTCCATCTCGTATCACGTACCGTCTTTTGATAGACATCAACGGCCTTGAATGCGACATATAGATGGCATGGAAAGGGTGATTGCGACCATGAAGTCAGATGGCATCGAGCCCGACTTGCAGACTCGAGCAATGGTGGCAAAGCATTACATATTTGCAGGTCAAAAGGAGAAGGGAGAAGAAATCTTGAAGGAGATGGAAGCAGCCATCAAAGCCTCCTCCCTCTATATGCGTCTAGTCTCTAGGCAAGGCCGATGAAGTGGATAGGATTTGGCAAGTTGTATAACCAACCGCAAATTTGGAAGAGCGAATATCAGCCATCAAAGCGTGGGGTAAGCTTGGGTGTGTGGGGGATGTTGAGGCGATCTTTGAAAAGCTACTCAAAACATGGAAGAGGCCCCCTCTGAAGTCATACACCACCTTAATCATAAGCTTCTATCCAAGGGAAATGAATATGCGGAGAAGATTTTTCACAGGTTGAGCCTGACTGGGTACTCGGTGAGGTTGCAGCAGTACCAGACACTGCTCCAGGCGAATGTGAATGCCAGTGGCGCCTCCTTGTGGGTTCCGGGAGAGGATGAAGGCGGACGACCTGATTCCTGTTAGTATTGGGCCCATTTATATGGCCCATTCCTTGGTTGACCAAAAATTGGGTATACCCATTTTCCTTTCCAACAATTTAGTCCCACAGCGGTTATATCCACTTTTTTCTTTCACCTTATACATTGGGACACACCAATCCTTTATTGAGACTTGTTGGGCCTCACCCCTACGCGCGCGCACACGAGGCCCAGCCCATTAACCCGTGGGCTTGGATTTCTGGTGGAAAAACTAGTTAACCGGGCGTGCGCGCTCGCACGTTGCGCCTGCGCACGAGGCGGGCTGGGGGCCACACATGGGCGCGCGCGCAGGGGGGGGGGGTGGAAATCCCTCTCCACGGGCCAACTGGGCCCCTTCCGCGGGCTCGGGCGTGTGAGTAATTAATGGGCTTCGTCGGTTTTCCTTTTTAACGTTTTCGAACGTTGCTGGACTGCCTATATAAAGGGGTCGTATGAGTTCATCATCAGCGAAACTCACAAGTCCAGAGCCACCTACAGCGAGTCTTCTTCTTCTGTTCTGGGTTTTCCATTACAGAAGACTGGTCTACATCCCTCTTCTTTCTCCCTGTCTGATCTGAGCATCTGAAAGGATCGCGGCCATTCACTGTGGTCTCCTCGTAGCTCGCACCCCGAGGAGGCATAACCCTGGTGGTCGTATCTCTCAGTGGTAGGAGCCGTCAACCCTGTGCGTGAGGGGGCCTTATTCACCGAGGACAGAGCGTCTCTACTCGCTTCCACCAAACTGATATGTTTTTCTAATCCTCTCTTAATTGTTTGCAGAATATTTTTGCTGTGTTTTCATACTGGTTTGAATCTGTGGCTTTACTAGGTTTTGGCATTGCCCTTGTTTTAAAAGGAATTTTTTCAACAATTCCTAACAGGGCAATGACCGGATTGTTGAATCAGTCTGATCCATTTAAGAAGACCCCACTCTCTGGATTGCTTAATTGATAGAGGTATGTGGTGGTGTTTCTATTGCATGCCTTTGAACAGTTTGTCTTCCTTTTGAAGGTTTTCTTTGGTGGAGTTGGATGGTTTTGCATAGTTATTTTTCTCCATGGCATATCTGATTCCATGAGGGGGGTCTTTATGTAGGTGGTGGTTTATATTTTTAGGTGTGTTTGTACACAAACAGAGAGAGAATGAAATTCTGTTATAAATAGTCGGGTCTTTTTCTTTATCTATAGTTTATATATTCGTTTTAATTTTATAACTAAGAAATTTCGTTATAATTGATATATGAGATGTGAAATTCTTTACTATGTATTAGATATTGAATTATGTTTTTTAATTCGGTTTTTTAATTTTTACAGATGGGTTTAGATATTATTATAATTTAATATAATAATTTTTTATTATATGTATTATAGCAAAAGGTATTTTAAACCGTTAAAATCAAACTCCTTATTATTTTCCAACACACACGCACACACACTGGAGAGTGATTCTTTGGAAAAAAAATGAACTAACAAACTAAACAGTCTGAAAAAATTTGAATTTTTGATAAAATAATTCCACAAAAAAAAAAAAAAAACATGAATAACATGAATCAAACGGAGCATAATAGAAATTAATTTTCTTTTGTAGTTTTTAATCCTAATTACATCAGGTTACCATGTTGGTTTGGCTTTTAACTTTTAAGCCAGGGTGGGTCAAGACAGGCTCAGGGAATCCAAATCCACCCTAGAAGGGTCGGATCCATCAAGTTACCACAAAAACTCACCTCATTGTCAATTGTCATCCCTAACACAGAGCTGTGCTTGAAGAAATGTTGACCAAAAAATAAACCCCACACCCACACGCGCGCAAAAAAAAACCTTTCATGGAATAGCAAAAAGCCATAATAAACCATTTGAAAAAAAAGCTTTTCATGTAAATGTACAAACCTGTCATTTATCCAAAATGCTGAATCATCACCACCACTCATTGTCACTCAGAACAAAACAGGGTGACCAATATCGTGATAAATGTTGGTTTTTTCCCTTAAATATCAAGACGGTCGAGGTTGATCATGCTCGCAGAATTCTGGATGAGTTCCTTTCGCACATCCACCTGGAAATCAAATGCCATTTTAAACAAGCCAAACTTTAAAAATCCACTATCATACTCTGGATGGACCTTGACACAATGTTCTTTCTGCTCATCAGGTATTGATATAAGTTATCAATGGCAATTCAGATTTACTCACTCGAGTCCCCATAAGCGAGGAGAAGACGACATTTGCTTCAGCGGCATCTTCAACAAGAAGTTGCTTCAGGAGCCTTCTCTCTGGATCCATGGTTGTTTCCCACAGTTGAAGCGGCATCATCTCCCCTAATCCTGTTTTTCCAAACAAATTACGGTGTGAAAAAAATTATTTTTATACATCACCTCAAAGTAGTAGATAGAAAGTAGGAAAATGTTACGATCAGTCCTTTATCCAGTACTTTGGTTGTCTGCACATGTTTTGATTTTTTTAAGTATACATTTGGCCAAAAAAAGAGAAAAAAGTAGATAATAGAATGAATTGAATGCATATATTTTTATACTTTTTGTAATAAAGTATATATTAACATAGTGGAATGTTTACTGCGTTAGATGATTTCATATATTGCATCAGTGGCATAACAACTATAAATTGGGCTGCAAAAACCAAAAAGGAATGAAGATATCTGCACCCAAGAATTTAGTGTAATGCAGGCAATATCATAATAAGTGGGCACATTTGACAAATAAATGCTAAGTAGAATTGAGAACAAAAATTGAAAAAAAGAGGAGCTCGACTCTTCATTGTGTGAATTACCTTTAAATCTCTGAATGTTATATGATGCATTTGAAGGAAATGTATTCAGAAGAAGCTTCAGTTCAGCATCATCATAGCAATAGTGGGCATGCTTCCCCCGCTCAACCTAATCAGATTGAGAGTTCAGCACACAATAACATGGATGATGCTGTTGAAACTCAATTTTGAGAAAGGAAGGGACCTTGTACAGTGGTGGTACGCCAACGTATATACAGCCTGCATCAAATAATGCTTTCTGCATCACAAATGAAAAGGCTTTCAGAAATTTATGGTCACAAATCAACCGATTAATAATTAAATGTAAAAACCATTTTTTGACATTTAAAGAACTATCTCCATTATCCACCTGATATCTAAAGAAAAATGTCAATAGCAATGTTCGAATGTGAGCACCATCCACGTCAGCATCGGTTAGAATGATTATTTTGTGATAGCGGAGTGCCTCCTTTTTAAAATCTTCCCCCTGAGAAGTTTGAGAAGGACATCAAAGCCCAAAAAAGGAGAACATGAAATCATAAGAAAAAAATGAAAAAGACGATTAGTTAGTCCACCTTCACTCCAAGTCCAAGACCAAGTATAAGATTTTGGATTTCTTCATTTTTGTACATTGCAGCTTCATCCTTCCTTTCGATGTTAAGAATCTTACCCCTTAAAGGCAAAATGGCCTACACCAACAGACCTAGCATGTTAACAAAATCACAAACTTTCTTCCCAAAAAGTTCTACATCTTAGCAAAGAATACATACATATTTGTCTGATCCCTATATAATCAGTAAAAAAAAACTGTAAAATATTAAAACAAATATTGAAGAAAAAAAATGCACAATAAGATTATAGAATAACAACTACAAAGCATAAATTGAGGTATCTCAAAAGTAATTAAACTGTGCTACTATACAGCCTTACTTAGATTCAATGATTCAAATGTTCAAATGGCTCTTGCATTCTCTAGAACTCAAACTTAAAACTGACTATAAATCACAAATAACACGCCAAAACCCAGGGCAATATTACTGTATGAATGGCATATCTCCTCCAGCCAAACTTGACACAAGAATCAAATTCATGAGTGGATAACATGTGAATCGTGGATAACTGGACCTAACCAAGATCAGATTAACTTGAAATTTATAAATTAAATACTATGTATGTATCTATCCATATACATACCTCTACAAAACAATGGTCAGCATAACAACTTATGCACAATCTCACCTGAAATTTCCTATCACGGCCTTGCTTTGCACTACCACCAGCAGAATCACCTTCAACTATAAATATCTCTGAAAATTATTTACAATTGGATTAGAGTAGGGACTAGGGGGGCATCAGCCACCAAGTCATCAAAATTCAAATTCACTAACACAGAAGAAAAATATTTGGATACCAGAAAAGAACCAGAACAAACATTTCAACATTATGAAAAATTGAAGAGTCATGGTCAACCTAGACTCATTTATTTTTCTTATTTATTTGTTTGAAGAATTCAACTATATATATACTATGACCTTTTCAGTAGACAATTCATTATGAGTAGAAAAACAAGGGCATACGAAATTATTAGATATCCAAGTATTTGACACCACCATCAAAGCTCTGACCAGCACAAAATAATTTACAGGTTGTTCGCATTTTCATTAAAGAATAAAGTACTTGAATGCTGATAGATAAAAAGTGCCTCAAATCCTCAATCAAGGATGTAGTTAAAACAGTGCCTTATTAGGTACAGTGTATGGTACTATGCAACCTCACACTGATAGAAGCAACACATACTTTATCTTTTGAATCATAATTTTGACTTATCATAAACAAAATCACAATTCTATTCCTGCCAGAACAGTTTCTTATTAATTTGCCAGTGTGCTACAATTTTGCTTATGGCACTCGACCATATTAATATGAATATATCATACTATATCCAGGAAGAATGAGGAAAAAAAACAAAAGTAGTTTGCTTATTTGCACACATAACACGACATGGATCCTGCCCTAACAGGTGGAGTATTCCAGGAAGAAGAAAACAACAAAATCGAGAGCACCATAAAATGAAGATGAATGCAGATGATTGTCATACCAGATTCTTCAGGATTTGTAGATGAGCAGTCAGCTAATTTTCCAGGAAGAGAAGATGATTTCAGTACGCTTTTGGTTCTTACCAGTTCTCTTGCTCTCTTGGCCGCCAAAGCTGCCTAAAAGAGATACCAGTTCATATATAATTGAAAAATCTTCATAACAAATTTAGCTGACAAATATTACAACAATGAAAGAATTGCATATTGTTGTTAAAAATGCTAATTAATAAACAAAGTATTCATAAAATAATATTAAACACTTTTGAATAGTCAATAGTAGTAAAGGGGGAAAAAAGGAGAAATATGGTATTTCATAGTGTTTTGTCAGAAGTATTGAGTTTGCATTCATGAACATTTGTGCAATCAAACATACCATTTCAAACCATACTGATGAAAACTCAAAATAATCCCAAGTATACCTTAAGTGCATTCAGAGACTTGGAAAGAATTGATTCAAGAGTGTCTGGATGCAGTTCCAAATATTCAGTAATATTTTCTTGAACAGTTTGTTCAACCACCCTGCGGACCTCTGGATTCCCTAACCTTGTCTTTTAACAGAGGAAAAATACACAAAAGGAAGCTTGTATTATAGAAGCATGAAAGACCTTATGCATCAGATATTCATGAAAAAGTTCAGGAGACTGCCAGCACCTTTGTTTGTCCTTCAAACTCTGGATCTGGAACCTTGACAGATACAATACACGTCAATCCCTCCCTTACATGTTCTCCACTTAAACTGATATCCTTCTCCTGGAAAATACAACTTATTTCTTTAAAAAGTAAAACACAACATTTGCGGCTGTTGAAATTGTAGCAAAACCAAATGAGAGATTTTTGTCAACAAAAAATAAAGGATATCCTGCAAGGTAGTGTACATGAATCATTTACTGTTATCTAGTCAGTACAAAAAATAGAATAATTCCAAAAAAAAAAAAAGGAAATACAACTATTATCATAATAAAGATGAATGAAAGATTTTTCTACCGTATATTTAAAGGCACCCATTAATTTCTTTACTACACTGAACAGCAACTTCCAACAGGAATGAAAAAACACCGATGTTGAAGTGCCTTGAAACCTCATTGAAAACTCACATAAAAATTTTTTTTTCTTTCAAACCAGCATATAAATATGATTTGAGGGCTTTAAAAAGCAAGTAATATTAACTACATTACCCATGCAATGATCAGCAGCCATCTAAATTTTAGATAAACTTGATTAATCCTGTGGGTGAATCTTCTCTAGCATGCAATCCTTCAGGATGGGTGCTTCTCATGAAGTAGTGAAGAACCAAGGCATTAGAGATTATTGAAGATTACTCAATGTCCATTATGTCTATATAGTATTCATCCTGGCTCATCAAATTTGTTAAAAGTGGAAATATCAACATCTGAAACTTTGAAATCCAGTGCACGAGTACTCAAAAGGTAATTCTGTATCTTGTCAGTGTAACTACCCACTGCCTTACAATAAAAGTTCTCACAATTTGTGACTTCTGACTGTCCACGTCAATGAAAAAAGGAAAAAATAACCCACAGAGCTTATAATTCACAAGAACTCTGTATGCATGCTTGACTTGCCTTGAAAACCTTGGACTTCTTTGCAAGGTTGTTTAGAGTTCTCGTCAATGAGGCCTTCATGCCCTCAATATGGGTACCACCATCAATTGTGCGTATGCTGTTAGCATAACCGAGCATTGTATCTGCGTATGCATCTGAACACCTAACAGAAATGCCAACAAATATTCATTCAGATGTGGGAGTAATACAATGTTTTAAATTATGTTTAAAGCATATAAATATAAGCTATAACTTTTATGTCTGTAATGAAGAATCATATATTAGAACAGGAAATATTGGTCAAAATTGTCATAAGAACATAGATAACTCAGATTTTAAAACCTGGACGTATTGTTGTTCTCGTTACACAGTCTCAACATTATACAAAATATCAATGTACACCAAACACAGGTATCAAGTAATATATGTTTAGTGCAACGGGTTCTAGTTCTCATTTATGAAGTAAAAAAAAAAAGGTAAGATGTGAATAACTAATAAACCTTTGAACTAGAATTAACCATGAGTTAAAAATAATGTCATACCATTGAAGAGCAACATCGACTGTTACTCCATCTGTTTCTTTTCTAAAAGCCAATGTATCATGAAGTGGTTTCTGAAATGCAAACCAACCAGTTATCATCCAGTAAAAGTAATGGAAATTTTATTCCTACTGCACCATAAAACCTTACAGAAATTTTACAGCACTTAAGTAAAAGCTGGAAAGTGCCTTGGCCACCCTCACAAGGCATGCCTGGTCACAATTTATACATCATTAAACTACTTTAATGCATACCTTGTCAGAATTTAGCCAATTTACATACTCGACAAGTCCACCTGCATAATAATACTCATTGTACTGTGTCTTCTTTGGATCCGAATCCTCCTTCCTGATGGTAATTGTAAGCTGTGAATGACGTAAATGAAACCACTTTTCAGATGCTATAAAAGTACTAGAAAAAAAAACCCAAAGATGAACAACCTCATAAACAAGATACTGATATAAAGATCACATAATCATGCACTATGGTTGATGTTATAGTACAAAAAGAATACTCCCATAGAAAGTAATGCATAACATACCTATGTAAAAGAAAAACAAAATTTATGGAACAATATTTGACATCTAAGTTTACCAGGTCATGTCACTTTTTCAAAGCTTTATCACATTGAAGCATAATGTTTCATTAATATTTTATGAATAATGCATGGTCGGATAGATAGCTAGATGCATTTCGAAATTCCTTTTTTAAAAGAAAGTCCAGCAAACTGTCAGAGGGAGATAGGCATCTATAAATCCTCAAACCAAAGAAGATCATAGGGTTCACACTTTTATCAAACAATCACAATTTTGTGCATGCCCATTAGTTTCACTAAGATAACTATAAACAACCAACTGGTTGCTCTGTATCACTACTATTTGAATAGTAGATCCAGACATTCCTTATCAAAAAGCCACAGAAAAATAATGACTACTAGATTAATGAAGATGTGAACTTGTTGAAGGTTGTGATTTTAGGTATTTCAAAAAATCACAATTGAAATGCATATGCAGCAACCAACAATCACCAGCAAAAGGTTAAACTGCAAATTCCCAAGTTAGATGCAAAACAGTATATCAATCTTAACGTGTAAATGTATAATAGACATGTTTTGGACTTTAGCAAGAAAAATGATTGAGTATGTGAAATTATGGAAACATTTTTCTCCAGAGAATTAAGTGAAGCAGGAAAAGCAACAACATGTCTCAAGGACAAAAATAGTTAAGAGAAGAATTCATCAAATTTACATTTATTTTTTTGTCTGAGGACGACAGGTGGGGCAGACCACCATCAATTTTAATAACTGTTGCTCTAGATTTACATATTATGAAGATATTTTGTAGGGTTGCACCCATTTTTGTCAGGGTCATTTTATTCTTATGAAGGGATATCACCAGGAGCAGATGCTGAGAGGAGATAGACTAATTATGGCCTTAACCATTGGCACTTTTTGCATAAAGTGCAACCACTCTCAATTCAATAACTAAATTTAAGAAATAGAGGACAACATACATGAGGGATGCATGAAAAAATTTTCATACCACACAAATAGGTAATCTCTTTTGACATGAAGTAATAACTTACCTCTGGATTTAAGAAGGCCAGCTCTCTAATACGTCCAGAAATAGTGTTATGGTCAAAACTAATTGTTGTAGTGAAAACTGCACAAATCATTGTCAACAATATAAGTAAGATATACAAGAATTGTGCCCTATAAATGTTTGAAGCAATACAAGCAAGAGTGATTAGATATGTTGGTCACTCAGAAGGAAGACATCACCAAGAAAACTCCAAAATTGCACATTTGCTTCTAGGGCGTGTTTGCTGATAATTGGGTATTCCCCAGTCCCATCCTCCCCATGTTTTCCCTTTTACCTTCTTCTGTTTAGTCTGTTTTGTAATTATTTTTTTATACAATTGATAAAAATTGAACATGACCCTTTCTCAAAAAAGAGAAACAAAATTGAAAAAACTAACCCCACCCCATGATCTCCTGAAAACCTCAGTATAGATTAGTCTAAAAAGAATGCAAACCTTCTCTATCAGGCCAGAACCTGATACATGTCCCTTGACGAGTACTTGATCCAGGTGGAAATATCTGACATGTTAAGGTTGTCATTGGCTTTCCTCTGGAATAGTTCTGTTTGAATTCCTTTCCATCCCTCCACACAGTAACCTCCAGCGCCTGCACTACCAAATAATAGTTTTGCAACCCCCACAAGCCAAACGGTAACCAAAATTTATGAATGAAAAAAAAAAAAAGCCCCCACCACCATCTGCATAATCATATATTATGAAGAAAATGGTATAACAGAGTTTCAACAAAATAGACAGCCATGTAGACAGAGAACAAAATACTCCTGGAGCACCATCATACATAGTAAGTTAAGATTGGCATATGAAACATTCCAAACTTGGTAAGTGAGAAATTTGACACAGATAATTATATAATTAATACTGTAAAGTGCAGACAGAGAGAAAAGAGGCAATTAGTTGAATCTCTTAAATTTGGCTACTTTATGTCTGTTGTAAAGATTAAACTTTGTGGGAACGACCATTTCCAAAAAGTTCAGAGAGGCCATGACTGGGTGTGAAGATGGCACAGAACAGGACACAGAAAGAATCTCTATTTCCATCTAGTATATGGATACAAGGACCAAGGAAAAGCTTGCAAATAATGCAAGTAATATCGATATTGAGGATAAGTTAAAAACCCTGAAAGGAGATTACAGGCTCAAGCTTTCTCTTCTGACCTATTACTGGATGAACAACGACTCTGCTGCTGTGTCATTGGAATAGCTGACATTTTGAAAAGGGAAAAAAGATGAAAAAAAAGTGAGGGTGCATTGATTATTTCTTGGGAAAATGACTAAAAAAGTCTTTCAAAAGTTAGAAATACCCAAATCAGCCACTTTTTAAAATTATACCTAAAAAAGTCTCATTTTACAATTTTGGAAATACAAAAGACTAATCTACCCTTATGCAATTAGATCCTTAATACATTCTATATCTCTTAACTTTTTAAAAATATTTCACCCTCTTAATTTTATTAATATATTTTACACATTTTCATGTAGATCATTTTTTTATTATAAATTCTTTATGATTAGGTGGATTTTGTGAAATATGTACCAATATAATTTGAGTTCTTTTATGATGAACTCCATTAAATATCGATGTTTTTTTAAAAAAATGGATATGTATGAATGATATAATAAAATATGTAAATAACTAAAAAAAATGTGAATAAAGATTTAAAATATTAAAATATCATCTGTTGCATTATGGCACAATATATATTTAAATTACATATTATGATTATACACAATAAAAATGATAAACAATATCATGTAAAAAATATATAAGAAACACATAGTATGATATATAATAACAAAACCTCTAAGATGATTAATTTTCATTATGTATAGAGAGATTGTTGTTTTGTAGGAAAAATAGGTTTTCAGTGTGGAATAAATAGGGATATTAAAGATTTAATTAGATAATGACAGATTAGTCTTTTGTGTTTCCAAAACTGTGAAATAAGACTTTTTTAGATATAATTTTAAAAAATGGCAGATTTTGGTATTTCAAACTCTTATGAGATTTTTTTTGTCATTTTCCCTTATTTCTTCTGGTGGTTATCTTATTGCCGAAAAAATGGATACTGGTTTCAACTTTTTTTTATCAGAAAATACTTTTCAAACAAAGGCTATCACTAAAGAAAATGATCAGATAATCCAAACAAAGGGCAGCTGCTTGTGGACAGGACATTTAAGTGACAGCTTCAATAAATCTGAAGGCTAGTATAAGTAATACATGCCTTCTACAGCTACACTTAATACATGAGGCAGTACATTGACTGAGGGTTTCCACACGCGTCTTTATACATGTTATAAACTAGAAAAGTAGTTGTAACACATTAAAGTTTCCATTTACATATTGGCTGGGCTACTTTAAAGTTAGATTGCTTCATCTTGATTTAACTTTTTTCTTATTGCACATCCATGTGGCCTCAGGCCTCAGCTTTGTTGTTAAAATAGAGGCAGTGTCCGCCAAGTAAAATCAGTACACAGCATGAGGGGGGAAACGAAAAGATGGGAAAAAGAAAAAAGAAAGCACAGGGGAATGCATTACAAATACTTTCCAATACAGGATAACCCATAGTACAAGACATTGTCCATTATCAAGAAAAGATGACTTGCATAGTATAACAGGGGAATACACAATGAGTATACAAATACCTGCAATGTTAAAAACATAACTCCTAGCTGCTTAACATTAAAAGGTAGTAAATACCTCTGACAATGCATTGACAACAGATAAGCCCACACCATGCAGTCCACCAGAAACCTTATAGCCACTACTTGCACCACCAAACTTGCCTCCCGCATGTAAGATCTACAAAGATTTCAGCGATCCAGTTAGAGTCCAATGAAAACAGCCCCCCCCCCTCCCCACCCCCCCCCCCCCCCCCAACTCCCCCCCAAAAATAAATAAATAAAAAGAAAGAAGGATATTTCAGTAAGCCACATTCTATTGATCATATGGACAATCGTTTGTTGAATCATAAGAACTATTACACATACCCCTAAATGCATTTCCTTTAAATTTTGATCAATTATTTAGGAGTACTTAAAAAGGATTTTAGTGATGCCTAAATATCTAAAGTTGACTACAAATCACCGCTCTGTGATGTTGAAGTTGATTCAGAAGTTCTCGGCTATGACATATAACTTTAACAGTCTATTGTATTAATATGCAACAAGAAACATGCTATTTAATTGATACTTCTAATGAATACTGTGAAAGTTGAACATTTTAATGGTTGTAAAAGATCATCTTAAAGAGATTATTAAGACAAAGCATGTGCCACATGCCTTAATCTAAGCATTGACTGTTTCCAAGTATAAATCTGTGGCTCGCATGCAATGATAAATTTTTGCATTAGTTTATATTGCAAATGAAATCAAACATCTAAATAATAAAAATTGAATAATTATCTATGCGATAATCAACTTGTGCATTATATATTATACCGTCAAAACTGTCTCTAATGAAGATTTCTTCGTGATGGGATGCAAATCGGTAGGGATCTGCAAGAACATAAGAAACAAAAGTTATTCGCCCTGAGATAAATAATTTTAATGAACCACTAAAAGATACGAAATATTTATTCACTGATGCACACATGATAACTGAATACAAATATATAAATATTATGATTCCAACGAACAGAGTGAATGTACTAAAGTTCAGTCATGTGGTTGACCAAGATCGAAAACAAGGGTTCATACCCCACGTCCATTGTCAGCTATGCTAACAGAATTGTCTTCATGCAAAATTACATCAATTTTGGAAGCATATCCTGCCTGAGCTTCATCAATTGCATTGTCCAATATTTCATATACCTGCTCGAGATAAGAAATATATTATATGTACATAGAAAAATACTAAATTAAAATAGAGGTTTTTGAGATATAGAGAGAGAGAGAGAGAGAGAGAGAGACCAAATGGTGCAACCCACGAGGCCCCGTGCTCCCAATATACATCCCTGGCCTCTTCCTAACAGGGTCCAATCCTTCTAAAACCTGAACAATGAAGAACCACATCAATGAATTAACCGTCACAACGTCAGAAGTAAGTCCATAACATGCTATGTATATACTTGCTTACATATACCCATTACGTCATTGGTTCAGAATAAACCAAGGTAGTAAGTACTACATGCTTTGGCAATTCCCCTTATTTTGAAATAAAATGATGGTCAAATGCCTACTACTCTCTTTCTCAATAATTAAAAAAAAAAAAAACTTTTGGTCAGCTAAACAAACCCCCAGCTCAACTTGTAGGATCATGCACCAGTGACAAGCCAAGCTCGATTACTGGATGCCTCCACTCGAGCAAATCCTTAACATACCATATGTACACTCAATACAGATAAATTCTATTCACTTACGTGCTCTACTGCCTCTACATGACTACATGTAAGTGAATAGAATTTCAAAATGCAGAATGATTACCCCAATCCAATATCACATCACTGAAGTCTTTAGTTCTTATCTTTCCATTTCAGTTAATTTAGCCAAAAAAACAGTCGTTCGAATTGATTAATCCCAATCTCACTCTCAATACACTTCGCAGACCCAATTAAAAACGCAAAAAAAAAAGTGAATAGACTCACTTGAATCTGCTCGGAACCGTAACCCTGCGAGCCGGTCTTCTCCTTGAGCGCCTCCGCCGCCCAGATCGGCGAAGACATGAAGGCCCTCGTCAAGCCCGCGTTCCTCGGAACGGGTGCTCTCCACGGACCCGAAGAAAGAGACCTGTCGACGGTCGGAGAGGAGGGAGAGAGGAGGAGAGCACGAGAACGGAGCGTCGGAGAAGGTGAAGAGAAGAGGCGCCGGGAGAAGTAGAGGCGGAGCCGGCGTGGTGTCGCCTTGATAAGCGACATTTTTGGGCTTCTTTTTTTTTTTTAACTTGGTTTATCTGTTTTTGTTGGCTCGAGTTCTGGAGACGGAGAGGCGTGTTTTTATGGGTTTGGTTTTTCCCTCTCAAAAAAAGTGAACCCTAGATCTGCGGTGGAGGCCCATCGCGTGTGTTGGGAAGTTCCACGCTACCTAGTTAGTGTTTTTATGATTTTTTATATACTATTATGATATCATAATGTATAGATTTTTATAATTTTTTATTATAGTATATGGTAAAAAAAATTTATCATTTTTCTAACTTGAAAAAAATACATTAATGTATCTCAGTATATATTTTATTTTATATAATAGCATATACTTTTAATCGAAGAGTGTGTATGATTTTTTTATAAAATTTTTTTGATGTGGACTGCAATTGAAGCTGCTATGGGGGTTGGACGTATCATTTCCCTGGATAGAGATATAAGTTATTATGTAATGGATAACTATTTTATCGTAGATAAAAAAAAGTTATTTTGTTTGGTTATGTTTTTAGTTATTCTCATTGAGAAATATAATAATGATAAAATTTTGTTGTTCGGTTGATAATGAATGATTTATAGATAAAAAATGAATAAAATGTTAATAAAGATTTATAAAATGTGAAAAATTGATTTGACATGTGGATCATTGATTAAATAGAGGTGATGACAGGTAATTTGAAATGTGTATCCCTTTTATATCAGTAGAAGAGATTGAGTGAAATAACATTATTACAGGTGGTTTTAGAATATCAATATCAGTTTATTCTCACCTATTCTAGTATAGTTGTACCCCTGTTCCTTGCAAACAAACAACTTATTGATCGTATTATTCTTTATTCCTCTTTATTTCTCTCATATTTTTCCACCCAAATTGGGGCTTCAATCCAGTTTGATAACTCTATTTCAGAATAAGAATTTCTCCTTTTCAGGGATTCAGTTATGATAGTTTCATGAAAGGAAAAATTTAATCTAGGATATTTAGGAATAAACATAATAATAGAGAATTCTAAACAGATTTACCAACAAAAAAAAGAATGAGAATAAAATCAAACTAGCCATAAGCCTCTTTCGAGATAGTGGAATAGGGGGGAGAAAAAGAAAGAATTGGGGAAAATAAGTCAAAAACATGTTTATTTGCAAAAAAAATAGATGGTTATAATATAACATAATAAATAAATTGGTATTGATATTTTAAATCCCCTTCGTTGGTTGGGGGATATTCTCATATACTCTGACATTTTAATGGGATAACCCACAAAAAAAAAGAGCCTTTAATACCCCAATAATCTTAAAGCTCACTCAAACTCACAAGTCTGATAAATAAACCACATAACAATAAATAATACAGGGTGAGAGGGTGAAAACTTCCTGACTTATCTAAAATGGGATAAATATATTTAAGTTATCCAGACACCCTCCAAAAACCACCAACTCAAACCTTCAAACAAAAATGCACCTGTTCTCAGCAAACCAAAACCTTGATTTCTGACTGAATATCATGCAACTCATCCTCCCCAACCTTCCTCCACACCCCGCCGATCAGCAAACAACCCTCTCTCGACGATGTACAAACACTGACCTCACCATCCGAACCATCGCATTCCAACACCATCCCCCTCATCTTCTTCATGGCACTCACATTCTCCATCACCTCATCCTCCCAATCCACTCCTCTCTTACCATTAGATCCGCCTTTTATGGCTTCCTGGATTTTGCAACCGCCATCAATGCTATCAAGAACAGGAAGGATTGGAGCAGAGCTGAATGGGCAGGGCAGCATCCCGATGGGGCACGGGCTCCATGACTTCACCACGCTCCACGGATTCTCTCCCATCGCACTGCCCCTCCCTTTGTTAGCTAGACGTGCCTTCAGAGACTCGAGCTTCTTCGCAGCTTGACGAATTGAACGCTCTCCCTCTGCAAGCATTAAAGTAGGGTCTTCCGGCATGTTTTCTGGAATTTGAGACTTAAGAAATGGGAGTTTCTTTAGTCTATCAATCAGGGAGTTGTCCGATGTTAATTCTGCGATGAACAGTGCACATTCGGATATATGCTTGTTGCCTGAAGCGGATAATAGAAGGCACTTGCGCAGGAGCTCCTTCAGAGTTACTCTTGGGGCGGTGTCTTTCTCTGCTGAGGAGATGGGGTTTTCATCAGCTGAGTGTAGTTGGCCTAAGTTCTTGAGATCCTTTAGTTTCACGAGGAACCATGGAACCAAGGAAGAGAGTTGTTCGATCCGGCGAATCTCTGCCTCGTACTGTGACGAAAGGAGATGGCCTTCACCTGTGAAAGGATCCATGAAGATGTTTGTATGTTATGAACCACATGAAAGGAAATATTAACTCACCATGATAGTCTAAAGTTCTAATAAATGATTTTAGAATTCAAAAGAAACATCATAGCTTTCGATGTTCGCAGGATCATGACATTTTATGCCAACCTCCACTCGAGACAGGCAAACCTAATTATTACTTTTTCTATTCAAGCAGAAGAAAGCTAAAATTTGAAGTTGTTCTAGCACTTATGTGAATGTCATGCAATATGTGATTTAAGACTGTTGGTGGCAAAAGTAAGTTTGGAATTAGTCTTAAAATTCGTAATGATCCTGCAAGATAACACTGCATTATGTAATTCAAGGGGATCCCACACTACCCACGTGGGCGTTATTGGAACTCATAAGATTGATTAGTTAATCTTGATCAATACCAACAGCAGGAATTTATAATGGAATATAGGAAGAATGTCAGCGCAATATCCTCACAGGATCTTCACTTCTTTCCGAATTTTCTTGCATTTCTCCATAAATTGTGATGAGTTTGTGCAAAACAAACTAAAGAACAAAAGATTCAAGAGATTACCCTTCTTAGAATTTTTAGCTTCCTCAGTCTCAATCGTTTCAATAACTGCTTTCAGAACCGACAACACAAGTTCCGGTTTCTTTCTTGCCAATCTATTTATGATGAATTTAAAGTCTTCCAGAGTAGCCATATGGGGCTTTGCATCTGTGTTGCTCGGACTGGTATCATCTTCAGAATTACTATCGCATTCTACATCAGCATTACTCAAGGACTCAGATGCATGAAGCTGGAAAAACTCTAGCAAAACTGTCACTACTTCTGTGGGGTAGGCCGAGTATAACCGAACAATAGCCTTTACAGTCTTGCTAACCTGTTTTTTATCAACTGCATATAAAAAAGCATATCCATCAAAACCAAGTTAAATCAACAAAGGTCCTGGTAACAGACAGAGCCATCACCTACCAATCCAAACAATTGTGCAAATAGCAACTATGAGCATTAGCTAACAAAACAAAACAATAAGCTATGAACTTATGCATTCAACACACTTTTAAATAGTAGCAACCCAAATATGCTGCAATATATTGGGAACAAGCCACTAGCCATCAGTAAAAAAAAGATATTATGATTATTTGGACAATTAAACAGTCAAGAATTTAAAGACTGTCTTAAAAATGTTTTTTTTTTAAGAAACGGTAGGCAAAGGGAATGCCCAGACTGTCTTGAAAATGTAAAGAATTTATAACTCAATATTTTCTATATAAAAATAAAAAAAGAATTTATAACTCAATAAATTGATTTCAAGTGTAATAGTTTTAAAGCACCTCCAAAAGACTCCATATAGCATTCCATTTTAATTTTTGCATTTATGGTTTTGGTTCTATGCTTGAGGGTTTTCATGTAGTGGGTTTGTAATTTGTAGATATGACGTGGCATTTGGTCTTCAAATGATGATAAGGAAAGAATGCGGCAGCTTGTAGAGTGAAAGAAAAGGACTCCCTACATGTCACAGATCACAGAGAGCTCATCTCTCTCCACAATGTTGGGAAAAGATAAGGAGACTTTTGGAGATGCTCTTATCTATGGAAAATCATTTCCACTTCTAACTGGAACCTCTAGTCATCTGCCCAATATGCGCTCACATATTGGAAATTATTCAAGATTAAAGGCCTCAAACTTTTTCCATACCATAGAATAATTATACTATAAGTATAATACACTGTCAGTCAATTGATAAATATTCATGCATGGGTAGTATTGTAGTAAGGTACCTTCCAACTTTGGAGACTGATACTTTACAGTCATCTGGGATGATAATTTTTGGCATCCCCGAAGTATCCCAGACTGCTTGAAACCTGCAACATGCAAGGAAATTCAGCTAAGAATGTATTAAAACATGCAACATGCAAGGAAATTGCAACATGATATTGTGTTTGAAACTGTCCAAGTGGTTATGAGAAAATGGGAAGGGAAAGCAGGGAGGATGACGGCTAACTATTGCAATCTCGCTCCTCGGGGGGACAGAAGCCCCAAAGCAAAAGTCTCGCAACTGATCGTTCCAGCGGCCGCTTGGGCCCTATGGAATGCACGGAACCACCTAATCTTTCGAGGCCAACCTTGGTATGAAGAAAAAGTTTGGGAGGCTTTCAAGCGTTCGATAACAGATTGGGGTCTTCACGGGGTGGGCGTGGGAAGGGTTTACTTTGAGCACGACACTCTAATAGTCATGTAGCATTCCTTTGGAGGCATGGTGACTCTATTGAAACCTCTTCTTGGTTTTCCTTTTGCACCCCTTTTTTTCTCTTTCTATCTTTTGTATGCTTTGGGCGCATGCCTCAGTTTTGAATGAAATTGTGGTAGTGTGCCTACCATTAATCAAAAGAAAAAAGAAAAGTGGAATGTCCATCAATTTTAGCTTCATGAACATCAAATGGTTGAGGCAAGACAATGAATGTTTGGAAATGATGTGTGCTTTCAGAAGAAAAAAAGAAAGAAAGAAAGCAGTCCTCAATCAGAATCTCAATTAGTCAATTAGAACAATACATGTATAAATCAACCTCTGTAAGACTGAAATACTCACGTATTCCCTTGCTTTGTGCGGGACTTAGCCTTGAGATCTGCTTAGATTTTATACATAGTATCAGCTCATGCATCCTTGACTTCATTTCATCTCGAACATTAGGAATTGCTTTCTTCTGAGGTTCCCAATAATGGGATTTCAGCCAGTCCAGTGCCTGGAGTTGTCAGCATAACAAACCTAACCTGGATAAGTGATTTGAAATGGAAATCTGTATTGAACCAAAACTTGAAGATAAAAAGATAATCATCAATGGCCCACATGCACAAATATACCTTCATGCTACCAAGCCGAACAATCGGAAGAGAAGGGAGATCGCGGTGAGAACTCTCTAAACATAAAAATTTCCCATCAGCATATTACAGTCAGACATCAAAGAATAATAGCTATATTGTAAAAGGAACTAACCATGGCGTATATCAACTAGCATGCGTGGCATGCCAACGTCTTCAGCTAGTTGAGAAATGGAGCGCCTTGTTCTCTTGTGAGAGCGCTCAACAAAACAATTCACGAGCCTTCATGTAAAGAAACAAAAGATGTGAGCCATTTTTCCGGAAAAAAATTGAAGCATAAATAGGATCTGAAACAATTAAATCACAGGAACCAATGGACTTAGAAGCTACACAGCTTTAATACAAGAAAGTCAAACATTACAAAATATTACAATACAACATGATGCTACAAAAGGAAACACCAAGATTGAGATTACAAAACGCAAAGCTTGATATGAACACAATGCACACAGACTGAGTCAAAATAGGCATGTATTCCTACTATTATGGGTGAACGTTCACCTTCTACTATTATGGGGTCTCTTTGATTCAGGAGGTGATGTACGTGTGCTAATTTTTGGGTTCCCCCATTCCCCCCCCCCCCCCCCCACTCCCTATTTATTTCTTCTCTCCTCTTCTCCCTTCTAATGTAAGGAGATCCCTCGTCTCCTTCTATCCAAGGGGCTTCTCTTTAATAAGATTGTCCTATCTCTTTCTTCAACAAAAAAAAAAAGTATTCCTACACATGCTTATTGTGTGTTCACAAAGATTGAGGAAATGTGGTGTTTCTTCAAAATCCGGGTAGGCAGGTAATAAAGGGGCTAGAATCCATGAACCCAAATTCCTCGAGGTCAATATTTGTGCAGTGTGTTGGAGTACATGGCTTGCAAAACAAGTTTATTTTTCAAAATGAGGTGTATTCCAAGAACTTTTGCAAAATAACTATGTCTTCGCTTCAGGCTTGGGTGACCACTCTCATAGGAAGGAGTTCCTAGTTGAAGCCTGGGAAGAAAAGATACACTGATGATGGCTGTTAAGTATTGGAAAGGCTTTTCATCAAAGCTTGCGCCCCGCACAATTGGGATTATCTCTTAATATAGGTATAGTTCATTGAAAGTTCTTATTAGTTACTAATACAAACTCGCGAGTCGCGACTCTGCAAGACAATGTAGATGAATTTCAATTCATGTACATTGAGCTCATGATCAATTTTTCATGTAAAGATAAAAATAAAAAAAATCAGCACCTCATAATCGCCATGCAATACAGCATTGATAGCATCTGCTCCGACTCCAAAGTGTCATCGGCTTCTCCTTTCCTACAAAATCAAATAGCGAATCTGAACAATCACTGCAACTAAAAAAAATCAATGAAAAAAAAACACAAAATCACCTAAAAAACGGGTCTTTCTGTTGAATTTCAATGAACGACGCCGTGACCTCGATCGCCATCGGAAGGCATCCCCTGCTCCGCCACGCCACGATCTGTACCAACAACGGCATCAAAAGTCAGGGCTTTTGAATCCAAAACCAGTTCTTTTTTAGGGTTCATGTGGGTTTTCGCTCACTCTTGCGAGGGCGGACTTGATGGAGTCGGGGGAGGAGGAGAAGAGAGAGTCCGCGACGGAGCTCCATTGGTCCCAGCTCGACCATGGCACGTGCTTGTACCCCGACGAGACCTCCTTCGCTTCCATTGGTCCCAGCTCGACCATGGCACGTGCTTGGTTGGTGGGTGTAGACGTGCCCTTCGAAGAAACCCTTGAAAACCCTCGCAAAACCCTACAAAGGTCGATAATGAAGACGACGGAGAGCCCAAACGGGTCAATGTTCGTCCGGATCCGAACCCTACGAAGGATATAAAACAGGCCCTCGATTTCAATTGAATTACCAAACGAGCCACCCAGTATAGACTCTCAGAGAGAGACAGAGAGACAGAGATATGGCGGCGGCAGTGAGGGCAGCGATCCTCCGTCGGATCAGGATCCCGGTGGGAGCACGTACGGCGGCGGAAGCGGAGGAGTGGAGGCCGGTGACCGGGCTCGGCTTCGGCCGTCGGATGTTTTCGTCGCACGACGACCACCTGGAGAAGGGGGAGGTCGTCGAGAGGGTCCTCTCCGTCGTCAAAAGCTTCCCCAAAGTCGATCCTTCAAAGGTCTCTCTATCTAAAAAACCTTGACCCCTGTTTTTTGGTGACAAATATAACCCTAATTAGATCTTGTTTGAAATGTTGTGCATTGTTGGGGAAAAAAAGGAGGGATTTTTTTAGGTTCTGATTTATGTTTTGGGAAGAACAGCAGAAATTTTAGGGTTCCATGGCATTATTTGTTGCTTTTGAGGATTCATGTATGGGTGCTGAAGATCTGTGAAATTTTGTATTGGAAGCAAGTATACCCATCTATCTGAAAGTTTTGCATATGTATCTAAGACTATCTCCAACCCTTGCTCAAACTTATACCTAAATTTCACTTAAAATTTGAATAAAAATTTGATTTGATATAATGTGTCTCCAAACATTACTTTATTTTTTTATCCAATTTTTTTAAAAATTATATCTTCTTTTAATTATTTCTCTATTTGTTTTTTCACAAACATTTTTACTACTCAATTTTTCTTCCCTTCATCCAATTGTGAAATTTTTTTTTTTGTATTGGAAGCATTTTTTTTGGGGGTTTTAAGAGATGGTGAAAAGTATGGAAACCAAATATAATCTAAAGGTGGAGTTGAAGGGAAAAAATATCACATTAAAATAAAATGTTGAGATAAAGGAAAAAAAGAGATGTTGAAAATTTGGGTAAATATTTGAGTCTCCCTTGATTTAGGTAAAGATTTGAGTAAAAACTTGATTTAGTATGGGTATGAGTAAATGGTTGGAGAGGGTTTTAAGTAACTTTTACTCAAATTTAAATTTGGGTATAGATTGAAGATGCTCTGAGTCAAAGTTACTCAATGATTTTTAATTTTCTTTTTTTAAGAAATGAGGTTTCTTTATGCTTTTTTTTGGTGAATTGGGGGTGGATGAAGGAAGAATAGGCTTAATTATGGGGAAAATTAATGTTTATTTAGCATACATAAATTGTACTAGTTGTTCCCTGACAATGTAGAATAAACCTAGACAGCTAGGTAACTATACTTGGGGGAGACAAGTATAACATATTCATTATTATCCTTTCAACTTATTCATTATTATCCTTTTAAAACTATAACTATATTTTAAACCTCCTTTGGGAATCACCATATTGTTATGCGGCATAGATAACTATCCTTGGGATAGATAAACGATCCTATGCAGAATAAGAGTTTTTTTTCTTTTCGTTATTCTTTTTGTTATCGCATTGCAAAGTAAATTTTTTTGTTCATCTTGGATATATTGCAAATAAGTGGTATAAGGATTTATAACTTTTTAAAACAACTTGAATCTATGTAAGAGATGTGATAGATGTGACATGTTTAGGATGTGCGAGAGAGTGTTATATGAGATATTTTTTTTAAAAAGTGACATAGAAGGAGTATTTTAATCCATTGGCATGGATAGGCTATTCCGATCCCTTTTGAAACTACCATCAGGTTAGTTTATCCAAGCATAGCCACCAGTTTTATTTATATTATAATAAAAACAAACCACTCCTTTTGGGCTATCGGGTCTTAACTGGTATGTATGGTACTACAATAACGAGGGATAATGAATGGAGAATAGATGGGAAACTGGGGATGCAGAACTAAGCAATTCATTTTCTTCATCACTTTGCATGAACTTGTACTTGCAAAGGGATTTTGGATTATAACATCTTGGAGGGAAGAGATAAAATCCTGGATCAGAAAAGCGGATCATAGATGAGTAGATGAAGTCTTGTTTGGGGGTTCCCCACTTTTGGATATTTACTGAATTTTAATGAATCAGGTGGACATTTCCACCCTTCCTTCAAAGTTTATGTATGACATTGTATAGGACTTCCATGTCATAATTATTTCCAGCAAAGCTGATCTCTTGCTGTTTGTCGATCTCCATGAACATATATTCGATTGTTTCCTTTTTCCTTTCCCCCCTTGAACCTTTCACCTCCATCCAAACAATCGTGCTGCGTCTTTGAATGCTACAGCTACACTGGTTCAATTGGATGCTTATTCAAAGTTATCTTGTGTGGCCTACTGATCATGATAAATTATTCTTTTATCTCATGCTTATTATGGTAAGAGAGAACTTTGTAATTTCATTTATGTCTTAACATGTAACTGGAGATTATAGCCCAATTCACATCTAATTTTTTGTTGCCTTTTCCTTTTTCTCTTGTTTACCGTAATTCTACCCCAAAGCTTGAGTGAAATTTGGTGGTATGATTCCTACCAAGTTTTTCAAGGGGGAAAAAAGAGAGTAATGCCCAAGGTTAGCATGTATGCTACTATATATAGATGTCTCTACAGTTTTGTACAGTAATTTATTACATGTGCACAGGCTCTACTGATGTGCTAGATTAACTGATAAAGGCATGGTGAAGCTAGTATAGGCAGACTAAACAATATACTTAATCCCTCGTGTGGACTACTTTTCTACTGTCCGCAAAGTTTGAATTGCTTTACACATGTCAGTAATCATTTCTCATTCAGTTGTGCTGACTGTATGTTTGCCAATTACGCCGTGCAGGTGACACCTGAGGTTCATTTTCAGAAATGATCTAGGATTGGATAGTTTGGACAACGTTGAGATAGTACTGGCTCTAGAAGAGGAGTTTAAGCTCGAGATCCCAGATGAAGAGGCCGACAAGATTGATTCATGCAACCTAGCGATAGAGTACATCGCAGCGCATCCTATGGCAGGTTAAACTGTCAGAACCTTGATGCATATCCATCTTTTCCCAACCTGGGAACTCATTTGGTCCCCTGGAATGTGGAAACCTGGATCCTGTTTGTCTCCCCCCTTTGCATCCACTCTTTGTATTGGATGGGAAATAATTTTAAACCAAGTATGGATAACTTGTTGTTTGTCTGCGGTTCAGTGTATGAAACAATTTGAAAGATTCAGTTCATGTTCTTGTGAAAAAATTTCTGATTTGGTACCTGTGTGTTGTCATTTGAGGATGAGTTAGTGAGTTACTGTTTAGTCTGTTGGGTAATATCTTATCACAAATTTGAAGTTTATAAGCAATTTTGGTGTCTTCAAGGAATTGAAAACTGATGTTGGCTGTCCTGCAATGAAAAAAGAGCACCATTTTACAATCCTAAATTCAGCTTATATAGCCTTTTATACTGACATATAACTTGTTGGAAATCTTTTACATTTTCTATATATAACATTGTCTACATTTCACTTTACATTTTATAAAAGTCCATACTTTTAGATAAGGTATATGATTTTAAAAAATGAAAATATGAACGGACTATGTTGCCGTATTTGCTTCAGTGCTTCACTATGTCTATACATATTTAATTACGAAAAATATAAAAATTTGTCCATTTAATTTTTTTTGGAGTATGTATTTCATTTTTTATAAAAATGTCAACATATGTACTTTCAATCTACAACACCTAGATATCTATCCTTATTTGGTTTTATGCAACCAAAGAAGAAATGACATCTAATGGGATATCTCATTGAAGCCTAAGCTTTGGGACTCATGTAGTAGGACTGAACTCTTTTTATCGTGCAATGAATTTTTTTTATAATAATAAATAAATAAATTACATATACACAGTGTAAACAGAAATGACATCTAGGTCCGTACAATTTTTCACACAGGTCCCTGACTAATTTTAAATATATTATTTTTTTAAATCGGAAGACCCCGTAGCCAAGCTGGGAAGGCTATAACTCATATGGTTGAAAGATTCAATCTTTTGAACATGGTCTTCGGATCTCTCACTCTAACTATAATACATAACTATAATACGAGATTGATGGAAATCTTTTCTCGCCTATTGTATTTGACTCTATAACAACGAAAATCCAAATCAGATACTACACATCTGGCTTTGGTTTCACTTATCTTGAGACTCATCTGTTCATTGAGTCTTAAAAAATAATTTTGATTCAAGTGAGGGAGATCTCTGATGGGGAATTATTTGTGTTTTGGTACTTTATGTATGTTCTACATTTTTTTTTCTTGAAAATGATTGGATTTTTTTGTGGGCAATTTACATTCCTTCATGTAAGAATTATAGTGTTTGATAAGATTCGTTTTGGCATTTTCGTTTTATTTTCACTTGTTTTTCACCATAATTATGTATAGTTTCAGTTTGATTTGTCTAAAATAGATTGAGTTCTTTTTTGAGTTTTGCTTTAATTAATTTTGTAATTTTGTAATCTTGCAGGATTGTGAACGGGGCTGTGTAACATTTTCCTTAATTTATTAGTTCCCTGGGTGGTTTTCTATTTGAAACCAATATTATCTTGAGACTCATCTGTTCATTGAGTCTTAAAAAATAATTTTGATGCGGAATTATTTGTGTTTTGGTACTTTATGTGTGTCCTACACTGTTTTTTTTTTCTTGAAAATGATTGGATTTTTTTTTGGGTAAATACATTCCTTCATGTAGGAATTATAGTGTTTGATAAGATTCGTTTTGGCCTTTTCGTTTCATTTTCATTTGTTTTTCACCATAATTATGTATAGTTTCAGTTTGATTTGTCTAAAATAGATTGAGTTCTTTTTTGGGTTTTGCTTTAATTTTGTAATCTTGCGGAGTTGTTATGCATCCCCCAATTTTGTAATTTTGTAACCTTGCAGGATTGTGAACGGGGCTGTGTAACATTTTCCTTAATTTATTAGTTCCCTGGGTGGTTTTATATTTGAAACCAATAATATCTTGCATTGTGTTTTTTGAAATTCCTTTTTATTGTGAATTAATACTTCTTTCAAAATCAATTAATGGAAAACAACACCCAATTAATTAATTTGCAGGTGTAAGACACAACAGAGTCGATGCAACTCCTTTGATGCACGGGATCACACGAAGTGAAGAAGTGATATTGCTTTCATCTAATTTAAAGAGATTCACCTTCAATGAACTCAAGACTGCTACTCTGAACTTCCACCCGGATAATGAATTTGAAGCAGGCGAATTTGGCCCCATTTTCAAAGGTTGGATAGATGAAAAAGGAACTCGTGTGGCAGTTGCTGTGAAGAGGCTCGATTATATGCACATAAAATGGATGGTGAGTAAAGTTTTCTATGCGAAACGCGCTTTGATTTATGTTGAGGTGATCTTAATATATGTTTGGATGCACAGAAAGAAATAAAGTACTTGGGAAAGATTGATTGGGTATTATGGGGAAGATCATCGGCGCATGTTGGTGTATGAGTTCATGCCCAATCTAAGCTTAGCCAAAAGTGTCCTTTGGAGTGAGTTCTTCACACTCATTATTGTTTTGTATTGTCATTATCGTTGGGGTGGGAGTGAATTGATGCTTCATCTGAATTATTGTTTTAGGATCATTTCAAAAATTTTAGGATTGTTGTTGGATTTTCATGATTTTTAATTAGGTTGTTATACATTTTTAGTCGATTAGGAGAAGTTTATTTTGAAGATCATGTTTATCTAATAATTATGAACTATAAAAAGGAGTGTCACCACCATTGTATAATCATTTTTTGAATTAATAAAAAATTTCATTTTTTTCTTTTGGATTCCATGGTTTTCTTAAAGGAAAAAGACATTTTTTCTGCACGTATCAATAACAGTTCAATAATTCACATATCAAACAGATTATATATATAGATCTAATGTATAGTATGTCAAAATATGTTGTCAATGTTCAAATATCATGTTATATCTCGCCGCATATGCTCGTATTTTAGACAGTAAAACGTTTTATACATGGGGTGTAGATTCTCAACCTCTCTCATGGAATCTCCGAATGAAAGCTGTTCTTGGGGCTGCCAAGGGTTTGGCCTTTCTGCACGATGGAGCAAATAGAAAACCTGTCGTTATATATCGAAATTTCAAATGCTCCAATGTGCTTCTTGACTCGGTATGTGGGATTAAGGGCAATCCTTTTGTGAAATTTTCAATGAGTTTCTTCACTAATCTCTTTTTATAAATCAAGATTGTTAATGAACATTCCTATGTTTTTACAGGATTATAATGCAAAGCTTTTTAATTTTGGTTTAGCGTTAGACGGTCCAACACACTATTTACAAACAGTCGTGGACTCAATTGGATATGGAGCCAACTCAATTGGATATGGAGGCCCTGAATTCGCGTATACTGGTATGGTTGGCAACCCCCCTTATAAAATTATAAATCTATTTGATCAAGCTCCATGAGCAATGGTCTAGTGTAGAAGGAAAAAAAAATGGATGCATGATTTTTATTCATTCTTCACTGTTGGTAATTGTAGGTTTCTTAGTTTTGGGATGAGATCACTGTGTTGATTCACAAGGAAATCTCTCAGTTATTCAAGGTGTATTAAACTAATGAATAACTCTTAATTATTTGAAGGACGTGTGACTTCCATGTTCGATGTATACAGCTTTGGAATTGTCCTTTTAGAGATGTCTCTGTGGTCGCCTGATAAATGACGTGAACCGAGCACGAGAGGAACAATATTTTATAAGGTGGGCAAAACCTTTTTTGATTGACGAGGGCAAGATCTTTTGCATATTGGACCCCCGACTTGAATGGGGGGAGTCTTCGCTCAATGGGGCTCATATGGTTGCGTCATTGGCTCTCTGGTGCGTCTCAACCAAGGTGAAGGACAGACCATCCATGGATGAAGTGGTGGAAGCACTCGAGACGCTCCAGGCCTAAGGACACAACGGAATCCTAGGCCACATAATGTAGTAGAACTATGTGTATCATCTCCTGACAATGATGAAAACTAAACTATGAGTTGCTATGTTTTCGATGGTTCTGCAGTTTTCTGCTTGCAATCGACGTATTTTTGTAGTTCGGCTCTTGTAATATAAAGCTCACTTGTTCAATCGAGTTGAGTTTCTTGTTTGGAGTAGAAAGTTTCGAAATATTTAGAAGAAAGCTCTCTTTTTTTTTCTTGTTGGATTTTTTTCCTTCTCTTGAGCATGGTAATGATTTTAAAAAATGAAAACTTTGATGAAATGAGTTTGGTACTGTAAAAAGATAGAATATAACATTCTTTATATCACAATTCTTGAGGGATGAAATTATGGAGTGTTATTCCTCTATCCAAATGGGCCACGGGATTAGATATTACCAAAACAAATATTAATATAGTTTAATCATATAAACCTTTTTGACCCACATGGTTCGTTTGGCTAAGCATTGGGGGACACTGCGTTCCACTCTTCCTTCAGAAGCGTTATTTTTATGCGTCAGAGAAATTGAAAAAAATACATATAAAACGCACATGTCAGTTCTCAAACACAGAAGCTATTTTTTCAGCTTATATAACATTTTATACTAACATATACCTTGTTGAAAATCTTTTACATTTTCTATATATAACATTGTTCATTTCACTTTACATTTTATAAAAGTGCATACTCCTCATATGAGGTATATGATTTTAAAAAAATGAAAATATAGATGGATTATGTTTTGAACTGAAAATGGGATTGAGTTTTCATGAAAAAAAACAAAGCCCAAATCTCTGCTTCATACAGGCCATATATGCTTCACCATGTCTATACATATTTAATTACGAAAAATATAAAAAATTACCCATTCAATTTTTTTTTCGAGTATGTACTTCATTTTTCATAAAAATGTCAAATATGTACTTCCAAAGTTCCAATCTACCATACCTAGATATCTATCCTTATTGGATCTTATCCCTGACCGTGAACCAAATGGGAATAAGCATTCGTGAGAATTAAAGGGTGCACAACACAAATAGTGTCTTTAGGAGGGTATAAAAGCAAATAAAGAGTTTTTGGAGGGCGTATCTGCAATAGAAAATTCAAGAACTTACAACAGTTGGACTAACTGGTTTTCAATGAGTCAAAACAAATCCTCAGAACAGTCATTCCCGAACCAAAAATAAATAAATTTACAAAGAATAAAGCAGTTAGAGCACTGTAAATCATTATTCACAATACATATTAAAAAAAAAAATTCAAGAACAACGGTTTAATATTTTAAAATATTTGACACCCTCTCTGTTTTCTCTAATGAATCTCTGAAGCTTCAAAAAGAACCAAACCTCTTCATGCAGCTGATTTGGGTATCTTGTATTGCTTCTTGAGGAACTGAGAAGCTGCAGAGTCACTTCTGTGGCACAAAATCCTCAACAGTGTCTCTGGGTTGGTTTTGTTGTCTTGCATCCCGGTTCCACCCCCAGATCTCAGCTCATCGATCAACATGCGAGTCTGCAAAAATATTCACTAGTTGTTGTCACACCACATGCGAACCTAATTTGAATGAGAGAGAGAGAGAGAGAGAGAGAGAGAACCTCGCAGGCATGCCATTTTATTATAGGTCGGACACGTGCCACACAATTTTCGACCATCCCTCGAGGCAGCCCATCTCCACCGGATATGAAAAATTCCTGCATTGTTACAAATTTCAATGCCATCAGAAATTAGACCTCAAACCCATTGTCTGAAGTTTCAAGCTACATAATATTTGTTGGAAATTTTATCTTTCAGATAGTATTAATGGTAAGGCTTCACCATGATGAGGCGCTGCGTGCTAAAGACACATAGAATCCATGTATGAGCCAATGAGAGTTCGACATAGGTGCCACAAAATTATCTAGGATGAGCATGCATGATTTGTCATGTAAATTTCAATTAAAGTGATGGTAAGTTCATTAAAAAAATAAATTTTTGTCTCTTATTTGGTATTGTTTCATTGGCCCATGCAGAGATTCTATGTCTTTGTCATGGAGAGGATTTAAGCTTGGGTTCACTACTTTCTCAAAATAAAAAGAGAAACTTCGCATGTGACCTCGAACAAAAATCCTAAGAAAAAAAAGAGGTCATGATGTGGGTACCTTTAATGTGTCAAGATCGTCTTCTAACAACTTTGCATCACTCGGGAAGAACACACGTGCCGGACCACCATCCAATATAATTCGAGTAAAGCCATCCTGGAGACAAGGAAATTGACATTTACATTCTACATAATCCATCATATACAACAAAAATTAGAAGAAGCACCCACCAACGAAGCTTGGAGGAGACCGGTCACAAGTCGATCACGGAGTGGCTCCACAATGACATCACACAATTGGTTTAATACCTGACAACCAATACCGCTATTAGTTATATTCATAAGTGAATGTAATATAAAGGAGAAGTAAAATGGGTTTGTTTTAGCATGATCAAATAGAGTATTTTAAAATCAATATATGGTAGGTCTCACATATAAAACAACACACAAGGGTGTCCAAGTCATGTATAGCATGGATTGATGGGATTCCAGGGTCAGAAAGGAGTGTACTATACATAAGGCACACTTTTTATTTAACCTAATATAAATTAAAGTTGCAAGAGTAAGTAGGTTACATGTTGATCCTTTTTACTGACTTATACTCCACGTTCAGACAACAATAATGTATTTGAGTATTACAAATGGGAGTCATGCAAAACAACAAATAATCAAACAAGTACTACATATCAATTTGGATTGTTTTGGTTTAAACAACTGTAATGCCAGCACTTAAGTTTCTTGTTCTTTTTTGTTAGTAGTAGAAATGCAATTTTTTAGTGGAATCAAAGCACATGAATGTAATTAAATCATGCACATTAGAAAGGTAGCCAGTTAAGATTTGGTTCATTCCATTCAATAGAAAAAACACATGGAGAAAATGTGACGTATGTAAAGTATTACCGTATCAAAGCTATCAATAAGTGTCTCCAGCCTACACTGTGAAACACTAGGTCTGTATAAATTTTCTATGTACGACTCCCTCATATCCCAGAAAATAATTTTCGCCCCTGAAAGAAACAGGAGCGTTAGCAAGTGAATAAGAATATCAATTTTTTTATCAGTGGAAACTTAGAGAACCATGGTGCTTGCCTGTAAATTCACATATTCTATCAACAGCAGCATTAATATCCTTCCTACTTCCATCAAATGCATTTTTCTGCTTCACTGAGGCTGAGCTTCTCATTTTATCATCTTTTGATAGTCCTGAAATTTAAACAGGAAAACAGAGACTGAGAGCTTGATATTATAATCGCTACAGTCATATGTATTTTACATGATCAAGCTAATTATTCATTATATATATACACACACACATATATATATGCACACAAACACACACACATATATGAGAATAGGTCAAAATCCTAACAACCAATTTTATAGATAACCTGAGGTAAATTTTCAGAAATAAGAGTACTAATATAAATCAAACAAAATCAACTGTATTTGGTTTTTCACAGATATACCAAGAAATGTTGAGAGAGAGACATCATGAATCTTCTTCAAAATTTTCAAATCACAATTATGAAAAAAACACTAGGACAAAAATAATAAAATAAACATCCTTAAATTCTAGTAATAAAAATATTGTCCACATCGCACAAGGATCATCTTTTTTACAATGCTATTATAAATATTAAAAGAGAATGTAGAAGATAAGTAGGACGCACTGATATTGAAGCTTTCACGAGCCATATTCCTCTTCCATCTCTCATGGATGCTGTCTTCCAATTTATCCAACTGGCTTATTGCATACTGTTTAGCATCAAGAACTCTGCCAAGTTAATATTTTACTAAATGGTGTAGAGATATACAACCACAATTTCAAGAAAACAAAAGGATGCTGAAGCTAAAGTAAACATGTCATGGCATTCAATGTTGCAAATAGATATTTATACAGTTTGAAACAAGTAGGAAAAAGAAGAGATTTTTTTTCTAAGAACATAACTTACATGTAGGGTATTTAGCCTAACACAGAGTGTGGATGTCGATAGCACATTAATTTGACTAGATCGTCTATCATCGGGCAACCTATAATCAATCACTTCCTTCTTTACAAAGGCTTTGATACCCATTTCTTTTTTGTATCGCGTGAGGACAGGCACAGGGGTATCAAATCTTCTTTAATCGCTGCAGGTACACAATTCATGTTCAATATCAAAATAAAGAAACAAGGAACAAAGTTGTTGCCCAAACAACTGAACATTAGGTGCATCATAGTAACAGAATATATAGTGAAATGCATAAATAAAATAAAGGCAACAAAAAAGACTTGGTGTGTGTGTGTGAAAGGCATACTGATTTCAAATAAAATTTCCAACCTAAATCAGCAGGCAAAGGGTTCAATGGTCTTTACACAAAACATATCTAAAAAAATTCACAGAATAAAATTTGAAAAGAAAATTCAAGTACAATCATTGAAGTAATGACTAAACTCACCCAACTTGTCAACAATGAGCTGTGTATAAACTTGGAATGCATTATCAAGTCCGCGAAAAAGGCTATTCAACTCCTCGGGCCTCATTGGAACTTTAAGAGCAAAAAACTGATCAACTGTCTGTGCAATTAAAAGAAAGAAATTTGCTTGAATATGTTTTCCTGTGGACATATACAATACTGTATTACACTTGTAAGGACTAGCATATCATACTCACAGATTTAAGTTTTGTAAAGAAAAAAAATTATTTGGCTGACTATACAACGCATCAAAACTAAAACCAATTTGGCCCACACCTCAATATCATAGAAAACAATCACAAGATATATGAAGTACATATTAAACATCAAAGAATTTATGAAGTAGAAAACAATCACAAACAACAATACTACACTGGAAATTGAATGTACCTCTTCCACAATCCTGTAGACTTCAACAACTGAACTACCATGTCGCTGCTGAGGTGATAACGGGTCCCACCGCTGCAATAAGATTTCACTTAAAATTATGCATGCGTCCAACACTATAATGCATGTCAAATTTCAAATGCCAGATATACACTTGACATTATTCACAACTTTTAGAAGTTAAATGAATAGGAGTATTGTCACTCAATTGTGAATTTGCATTCAACGAACAACAATTTTATATTTTTATAAATGTATGATCTTAGTATCCAATATTCATGTCTTAGAAATCATCAGTAATTCTGCGACTGCCATCCATTTTCTATTTATAGAATACCATAATGCTAGTTTCAAATTAATAATCAAACTATAGTAAGATTTTAATTTTTAGTACCAGAAAAGCTATATGATTAAAATAATAAATCCAACTTACCTCCGTTTATTTTCTGTAAAAGAAAGCTATAATATTATCCAATAGTACTAATCAACACATCTGCAATCAATTAGACTTTTTATATAAATAAAAAAAAAGTTCACTGGGAATTGCCTTCCCCTTACAAGAACTCAGGTCGAACAGAATAAATGCATTGATGTGTGAATTGCTATCCAACAACCGTAAGTGAGGAAGAATTTGGTCATAACATGTACATTCAATTCCTATTATTTAAATAAAGTTTAAAATCAATTAGAGAAAGTAGAAAGTTTAAGAAATCACCTCTTGTTGGATGGCCCGTTCAACCCAGCCCGAAATTCTTCCAAGTTGTGAGTTCACCCAGCGCAATACCAATGTTCCAGATATTGTCTCCACCTAAAGATGGGAAAGGAAGATTGTAGATGATGCAACATAGTTTATCTGAACAACTGAAAGGCAGAAATGTCTACAAGAGTATGCATGTTTCTGTGCATTTTAGACTTGTGTGTATGCCCAGATTCACATTGACTTGAAGAAATCAGTGACTCCGTAAAACAAATGACAAGATCCCTTGACAAACATAAGCATTAGAAATTTGAAATTACTAAAAGAAGAATATGCAATGGAAACCGGAAGTAGGATAAAAAAAAAAGAATCTATGTTAGCAACCTAGACATTTAGCCATTTATCAATCAGCTATGCAGTTTTTTTTTTTATTTTAATTGGGTCAGTCTACATTGGGAAGGTCAAGTAGATGGGCCATTGTTTGCCAATATGTTACTATATCATTTGTAATTATTGGATCTCTTCACATGGACTTAAATGAGTCTACTAATAGCCATTTAGTGAGCCAAGATCCATTTGGGGTTGTTAGGGTTTAATTGTCTATTTATATGTTAAGTTTATGTTATTGAAAAAAAATGATGTATGTTCACCACAAAATTTGTCTATTAGGAGGTGATCCTCACCTTTACCCACATCCAAACCTCACCAAAAACTCATTTCCAGTCAAACTCTCCGCCTTTATTGATTTACTAGTCTGAAACACGTGCCATAGCACATATGCAAAAAGAAAAAAAAAATTCTCAAAAAAAAAGAGAAGTATAATTAGGATTTTTCTTGAGAATGCTAATTTGCAAAATGAAAGAACATTAGAGACCTTTTCTGATTGCAATGGAAAATTTTATAAATATACTTATATGTTCTATAATGTTAAATAAAGACTGGTTTATAAAATTTATTTTAAAGGGAAAATCATCCTAGCCCTAAGAGAGAAAATTCATGCTTGTGATAGAATCCACCTGGGTCAGTTTCATTAATGACTTTTTAGTAATTAGAATCATCAAAACCGTTAATCAAAATCCCTCTTTTTCCATAAATGTACTTCTCATCTACACCTAGTGTTTGAGATCCCTTCCTTTCAGATCTGGGTTCATATCAACCTTGCATGCATAGTATTAAAAAAAGCGAGTCAAAATGTTATACAAATCTTCCAATAAATAAAATTTAAAAAACCAATTATTTCATAAACATAAAAGTTCCTAACCTCATATGGAGTTATTTTTCCCCTGTAGTAGTCATCCGTAACATCCTCTCCACAAACAGATCTAATGACTAAAATTATGTATTGCTCAAGACTATCAGCTGCTGGAAATACGGATACCACATCCTCCGTGAGATAATCAGCACGATCAAGAAATGGTTTCTGACAAAATCATATTTAAGTAAGATCCATTAAACCAGATAAAGGTGCACTCAGCCAAACAAAGAGTGAACAGTGTAGACAATCAAACAGCAAAGAACATATAACTCACCAGCTTGTTTCCATAAAGTTTATGAAGAAGAGATGCAGAAACAACAGCTGCTTGTGGATGCCACTGAGACAAAATTGGCAAGAACATAGTAGAATCTTTCTTCAGGAGTTTTTTGGCCTCCTCTGCTAGAGATGCTAAGAAGTGTTCCTGAGCTGTTTCTCTTGTAGCTTCTATGGAGCGCATTATCTGCAAGAATAACAAGTGAAAGAAGTTATTTTATTCACAACACCATAGAAAACAACTTCTAAAAATATGACAAACTTCGGCATGTAGAGATAGTTACAGATGCTATAATCAATCAGTATTTTTTTACTTCTGAAAAAAATCAATATATATTAAAACATTTTTTTGAATATGATTGCTATATAAAAATAGTACAACAAATTTCATTGCTAAGTTTATTTAGCACCCACATCTAAACAAAGAGCTGTATGTAGTTTTGGACAACTTTGCTTACAGGTAGATATGGTTTGGTGCTTTAAAAGCTCTCCTGGTTTAGCTTATGGGTTGTAACTTGTAAGTTTAGAATATTGGATATCATGTAATGGATATCAATAACTAGATGGTTAGAATTAATTTAATCCTGGAAGCTATTGATTAGTTATGATATCTTCCAACTGCGCACTAACGTGAAGGAGAAAAGGAAAACAACCGTAAGGAATAGTCTTTGAACAGCCAAGATTTCGGCTTCTTGTTTTTTTTTTTTTTGAGAAAAGTAGACATTGTCAATTCGGCTCCTTTTTTGTTACATATTATTATTATATATATGCAGCTCCTTTTTTGTTATATAATAAATATACTGAAGATCAATTTTGCTCAAGTCCATCAGATAATCTTTTGGTTCTTTGAGTAATGTGTTGATTTGTAGAATACCTAAGAAACAAGTTGTAAAGTGCAGTCAGTTATTTTATATTATTTCACAGCTTCACATATCAACACCATTCTTCGACAGATATCCATGGCTCACTATTTTCATTGCAAATTTATATATTTTTTACATGGACAGACTTGAAATCAATTTATGCTATGAGAAGGTTGGGATGAGCATGGGAAGGTGAGATGGGAGAGTAGATTTAAGGTAACAGGCTATAAATTAACAAAATCTTTTCAATTTAAACATTGCATCATTGAAACTTAGCTTTACTGTTATTGTGGAATAAGCCACTTCTAGTTACATGATTGAATCTGTACCATTGAGCTCTTGGTACACCAGACTTAGGAAGCTACCTTTCTAATTATACGTCCAGCAGCTAACCATAGGCAAGTGTGTGTTAGTTTTTTTATGTGTTAACAAGTAAAAGCAAAGGAATTAAGAGAAAATAATTCCTCCAAGAAGAACTCACCCTTCCAAAAGCACTTCTCATGGAAGATGATATATATACTTCAATCTGTTCACGGTCTGTGACGGAGTTTGTCTGCGGCACCTGCCAGACAAATAACATATTTCTGAAAACTAATTGACAGAAAACAAGTAGTAGATTTTATATCATAAACTTTCTTGTTCCAGTTACACAAGAATTATATGAATTAAAAAGTGGGAAGGAAATTGGTTTCAAGTTTCTTATTATAACTACATGCATGTCTTTATAGCTAAGAGTCTAAAACACCATCAGATAAAATGATCATCATACCTGGTCAGGGTCTTCCTGTAACAGTCTCCGAGCAATCATTGCTGCAGTTATTGTCTCCGCCATCATAGTTGAGCCCTTCAAGGTATAGAACAAAAACAAAAAAATAAAAATAAAAATAAAATAAAAGGCTTGATGGAGAATAACCCAGAAAAAAATTTAAAGCACCATCCATAACATAGGATAAACTTAACGATGATGGGTATAATATAAAGATATGATATGGCAGTCCACTGAGAAATAATTTGAACAAGAGGAATATTTACAAGATATACATAAAACATTGTAGCATAAGATGAAAGTTACAGTATTGGTTACATCCAACTCAATAGCTAAACGTTCAGCAAGGCATTGATTTCACTGTTATACACAATTACATGTGTTCTTAAGATCTAATCTACATATCTACATATCATACTAACCGTGAGGTTTATGTGGGAATAATGAGATAAAGGAGGTGTTTCTCCTTCTCCCCACAATTATTTATGGTTTATTAGTGTGCTATAGATAATGTACTAAATGCAGAGATAATGAAGCATGCAACCAATAACTTTTATCGATATATAGACAATAACCTCTTTGTTTATAAAGAAGAGCATGACATGACACTCCTTAAGATATTTCTTTTCAAGTGACTAATTAAAGGATAAAATTCACAAGGAAGCTTAACATACAAAAGAAGTGGTTATTGACTATTTGTGGCCATGAATTCCTCCAAAATTTCAGGAATTTTGTGGTCACTACATATCAACAGATCGCCAAAGAATGTCCTTCAAAATTCCAACACAAAACCGTACACAAATAATGTTAAATACATATACACATTGAGATAGATGCATGTAAAATAATGGCATTTTCATTGAATAAGCCTGGATAGAAATACATGGTGCACAAGTAATGTAATGAATCTGTCAACATTGACCTAGTGAATAGTGAAAGATTGACCAGAATTCAGAGGACACATATCCCTCTAATCAAATTGAAAAAACCCAAGTAGGAAAACTCTAGTTAAATGAAATCCCAGCAGACAATGCATGTTTCATCTACAGTGGGTAAATATAAAGCAAACATTAAAATGTAGATGCATTAAAAGAACTACAGACATTTCCACAATAGTTCAGTAAAGAAATATACACCAAGAACAATATTAATGTGCGTGAAAAATCATGATGTAGAAAACAATAAAAAAAAGCATAATGCTCAAATTCAAATACTAATCAAACCTCAGCAAAGTGCAGATGATAATCCACCAGCTTCTTATCAGCCCATTTCTGAATTGGCAATAAGAAAGATTGCAAAAACGTGAACTCCCTGGAACCGTCTTCACCTTCGACTGAGCAAAGAAGACTTTTCAAGTACAATCTTTCCTTTGGACCCCGTTGTTCCTTTAAAGGTATCTTCCTCAGCAGTTCAATCGCATGCTGCAGCATTTGCTGTTCCCCAGTAATTACAAACTGAAAAATTCACAAAAAATTTAATTAGGAAGTCATGGAAGCACCCAAGTTCCCAGGAAACCATCATGCATAAGTTCACAGATGACACAGAATTTGTGAGATGTAATAGACAGGCTACCCATTAATCATCTAGAAATCGACTACATTAAGATGTCTTCATCTTGATGCTGAACAGAAGAATTTTTTTCAAACGAGTGGAAACGGAGGGACTAGAGGTTAAATCAAATGACACGAACAACAATTAAACCATCCAACCAAGACAGACAACTTAAGAATGAGCTTGAAAAACAGATGCACGTACCCAATAAAATTCGTGTGCACAGTTCACAAAAATGTTAATCAGATGACAGAAATTACCTGTCGGAACAATACCCATGCATAACATGTGTCATGGATGGCCTCTGTGATTCCTAAAATGCGCCAGGTTGATTTTAGAAGCTCAAGGATTTCTTCCACTTCCTGAGAAAAAAAAAGGGAGAGAATAAACTAAGAGAATTTAAGAAAAGCATGACTGCAAGTAAGCTTATTCACAGCTGTTCAGAATTGTAAATGAACATTTAAAGAACACTCCATAAACAAAGAAATAATACTGCACCTCGGTAAGTTTTCCTTCATCTAAGATGTCAAAGACGCTGAGGAGCAATTTTTCATACAATCTGACATTAAGGTGATAGCCATCTGCCCAGTGGCTTACTTCACCAGTTAAATCACCCCGAGCAGGCCTCTCAGCAAGTGCTGTGGCAATCTCTCTTAGGGATCTGAGGCATTCTAACCTTTGGATTTCACCAGCAGCAGATGAAAGGAACTGGTAAAAGGAGGAAAGAAAGAAGATGAAACCAATTAAAATAATACTTTATGCAGAGGTAATGATCACGAAACAGCCCCCAGTTGTGCAAAAAATCACGATAAGAAAATTTTAAAGATCTTCAAGGGGAACTCTATTTACCTCAGATTCCTCAATCTTAATCAACAGAGCTCTCAACTCATTTGCCCTCCGCCCAAATTCCCCAAATTTCACCACAGGATGATTTAGAAGCCCTTCCTCCAGAATATTTAACTGAACCACACAAAAAATAAAATATAAATTATTCTATCCAAGAATTAACAGGTAAAAGTTGAAAAACACACCTGCCTCTTTTGCCACCTCAAAAATGCTTTCTTGTCAGAGAATTCCGTTCGTGAAACACAACATAACAACTCCAGTGGAACCAGGAGAGAATCCATTCTCTTCCCCGTTTTCCCTACTAGGGCATGAAGCAAACCCTGTCTTGTCCTTATATCCACTGCTTCTGAAATCTGGACGAAGTGAAGTCAAAACATAAGAGCAAAAAGAAATAAAAATTAATGAATCACCGAAAATGAAATTCCTCGGAAAGACATTGATACCACCCATCGCATTCTGTAAAGACCATACTAAATTTACGATAAGCCTTCCTAACAATTATGGGCGACCCAAACTCCAAGAATGCAATCTACACAGTTCCATAATGGATGCGTGATGGAAAACAAAAATTCCAAGTTCAAGCGTGAAAGGAATATCTTGGCATACCTCCATCTGGACACGCATTGTTTCCAACAACCCAACCAATCCAGATGCCTGTTGGGATTGAGGTGCCACATTCTCACTTTTACTGCGCGCAAGCTTCCTCATCAATTTGGACCTTCTATCTTTCTTCTTCTCCTTGGATGGTACAATCAGACCCCTGGATATGAATAACATGCACATAATTAGTGCAGAAGATGGTATAATAGCAATGCATGAGGAAGGAAAAACGAGTTGGTGTGACATAGATGCGCAACTAAATAAATGAAACAAACAAGGAAATGAAGGAAAACTGGAGGAAATAAATTACCCTGAAGCCCCAGCACATGCCAAAAGGATTTCATATGCAGTTTCACGAAGGTCATCATCTGTGATACCTGAAGCCAAAGAAGATTTCAAGACCAGAATACCCAGTACCATCAATTTAAGATCTTTTAATATTTAGATTGATGCAAATGAATCTTATAATTGCAAAGTGCATTTGAGACTGTACAATTATAATGCACATTTGCTACCAAGTGAGACTGTAAATGATCTCCTGCCAAAAGTAACTACCAGAAATCATTCTTTCAAAAACACTAACTTCAAACAAAAGCTATATATGTTTATAAAATAAATAAAAACACACAGTAATTTAATAATGTTCATATGCATGCACAAATCGAATACAATTTTAAATACAGAGATGGAAGCATATTATGCTCTGAAGCATGTCTACCTGTGGAAAATGAAGGCAACAGCAAAGCGAGGTCACTAGCATCATTTGATTGGCGCCTCTGGACTCTGAGGCTGCTAATCTCTTCTTCATCGTCATCCTCAAAATCTTCAATATCATCTACTGTTAGCTCCTCCTCCCGTTCAGAATGAAAAGATTGCGACTTTGACAGAGTTGGCAGGATGGAAGAGGAAGACTGAATAGGGACAGGGGGTGGCGGTGGTGGTGGGGCCTGGTTGGTGGTGATCCCGAAGTTACAGGATTCGTCACCAAGAAGAAATCTCCAAAAGAACTACTCTAATAAAGAAATCAAATAAATGCAAGTCACAATCATGTGAGATAATCAATTAATTATGTTTTCTTACAATCATAGTGCATTGCGACGATAGCTGATTGGCTTACTGTTGTAGGGAAGTCAAGGCTGTCATGGTAAATTCTGATAGCGTCGGATAGTTCAAGCAATTCACCTAAATCAAGGAACAGTAACATCTTAGTATTCAAACCCGATAAAAGAATTACATGTACATCTTAAAAAAGATAACTCAAGTTATAACCTTTTTTAGCACAATTGAGGACATAATCAACACTGACTTGATCCAAATCCACATCATCCAAGGAAACCGCGCCCGGAGGCATCACAACCTTCTTAATCAAGTTACACGACAAGATGAAGTTCAAGAGGACTCGACGGTCCCTCCGATGACGCTGGAGAAGCGCAAGAGTACTTTGCCTGAATGTAGGCCAATTTCAATATAATCAAAACCCATTATTATAAAAAGGACAAGCAACAAAAAAGATGAAAAGGCGTACTCTTCCATCACCGCCAATGGCTTTCAGAGCCCCCCAGATAACCAAATTCCTGTGTCAAAAAAATAGTTTAGTGGAATTCAGTCAAATGCCACAGAGAGACATGAAAGAGATTATTTGTATTTTTGAACAATGGCTATTGATTGAATGAACCTAATACAGCAAAAACACTAAAAATTTACCAAACACTAAATGACTCAATTTAAACAATGAATGAGATGAGTTTCGAAAAATGGGTATTGACTGAAGAATCCAACTCGGGTTAAACAGCAAAAACAGATAAAATTCTCTGCTGGGTCTACCTAAAATCGCTTAATTTCCTCCTTAGAAAATAAGATCTTCACTTCAATTGTAACAAACACTGAAACGGACCGATCTAAACAATTGAAAGTCAGCAACTTTAAACAATTGCTTGTGATTGCACGAACCCCACTCGGCCTTAACTGAAATCCTCTGATGACTCGATCTAAAATCGCAAAATTGCCCCTTTAGAGCACAAGATCTCCACTTGAAACACATAAAACACTAAAACCCAACGAAAACAAACAAAATAGGCGATAAAAACCCAAAACTACACCCAGATCTCGCAAATGCGAGACTGACAGAGCACCAAATGAAAACATTCTTAAAAAAAAACCCATTTTGATTGTCGAAAAGGAAACTTCGCCGAAAATGAGTACCTTTAGTGTCTTCACTACGGAAGAAAGAAGAAGAAGAGATCTGCAAAGGTGAAAAGTCAGAATCCAAAGTGCGGGTTTTGAATTGTTTGCGGTTTTTCGATGGGTGTAAAGAAAAAAGGGTGATTGAGAAAGGTAGAGATGTTGATTTGGTTTTTAATTTGTCAAAAATGGGTCGGTATAGAAAATGAGAGACTTTTGAGAGGGAGAAGTTGCTTGGGGTGCGCTGTGTGATTAGTCCACCTCATCTGTTGCTTAACAAACTTCGAAAATGTGATACAATTTACCATGGATTTTTTTTTGCGTATCCATCCCTTTAGATTTTGTTTTTACAGACTTACTCCTGCATTCTTGATGGTAAAAAAAAACCCACCAGAAGTAGTGCAACCGTGCCTCTGTAGGACTGCACTCGGGCGGGTTGGGTTCCGGTTGACCCCAACCCGAAACCAACCCGAATTTAAACTACTCAACTCTAACCCCACCCAACCCGATTTTCAACCCGAATTGGACCAACCTGAACCCAACCCGAAATTAAATAAATCAACCCGACCCAACCCGACCTAACCCGAATTGGATTAACCCGACCCCAACCCGATTTTCAACCTGAATTGGACCAACTTGACCTAACCCGAATTTTTCTAACATGATGTGTAAATTAAATAAATCAACCCGACCCAACCCGTAAGATTAGCTAGGTTTACATAAAATTTAGATTACCCATATTAGAAGCTACAGAATGAACGGTCATAATCTTTTTTTAACCATTAGTTTACGGGTTCGGGTTGGGTCGGGTTGAGAGTGAGGCCAACCCGAACCCAACCCGATTTGTGAGTCAACCCGAATTGGTCAACCCGAACCCGAACTTGATTTGGTCAACCCAACCCATGTAAAAATCGGGTTCAACCCATCGAGTTCGAATTCAACCCGACCCAAGTTACAGCCCTACCTCTCTATCAGTCACTGTAAACAACACATAATGGATCTTGGTTGCA
>CM060874.1:22695255-22729998 GCA_030737845.1 Acorus calamus | reverse complement strand
ATGATCGTCCCCCATTTTTTATTTCAAAACAAAAAAAATCCCACTTTCGCCTTTTATGCATTAAGAATATCAGTTTGATTGAGTTGTAATAAATAATATTAAATCTCAACTAAATGATTTAATTAATAAACTCTGTTGAGATTTAAGTTTAGCAATTGAGTTTATAAATATGATTCACATAATGTTTTTTTTATTATCCTGAATATTTAAGATATAGTAATCCATATATTTGCATTTCTCTTCCTTCTCTCTTCTTGCATTATTTTATATTTTCTTATATTTATATTTAGATTTCTACATGGTATCGGAATAATATCATATTTTAATCTGATTATTTTTTTAATAAAATTTTTCTTCTATTTTTATATTTCTTTATGAAATCCTTGTAGTGTGTTTATAGACAAAGATCGTGAGAGATCTGATCTAATGGACCATCAATTTTGATAGACTGAAGAACTCAATGAAAGCGGGAGCAGCCCTAATAGATTCAAGAAGAGCAGGAGTAAAATAATGGATTCTAAAAGAGAAACAATGACTACCAATTCACACAATCGCGTTTAATATGTTTTTTTTATTATATGTAACAATCATATTATTCTATTATTAGAATATGTGATTGCGAGGGTATTAAGATTACACGAGTTTGACTAAGTTGTAATTGATAAGATCAAATCTCAACTGAATTATTTAATTAACAAACTCTTGAGATTCATCTAACCACGTTTTGTTCAAGAATGCTCGGGCCTACATAGGACTAGGGATGTGCGAGTGCTAGAGCGAAAAGTGTGCAAATCATCCGATGAAAGTTGATATAGATTCTTAATGGCGTGGAGTGCTACCGACAACAGCCTCGTCTACTGGTTGATTTTCATTTTGGGGCTTGTCTTCTCCAATGATGGTTGTATGCGTTCCTTTCTTTTATTTGTTTTGGATTTTTATCTTATCATCAATATATAAGGCATACCAACATTAAAAAAAAAAAAAAAAAAAAACTCTATTTAAACTTGAGTCATTTGACTCTATTTAAACATGATTCATATAATCTCTTTTTTATTATCCAGGTCCTTCCATATTTGTATTTATCTTCCTTCTCCCTTCTTCTATATTATTTTATGCGTGTCTATCCCTGCCAACCCTTTCGCTTATCCCACCAACCAAGTGACTAGATCATTTTGTTTGTTATGTAACCCACTTTGGTAACGGACAGCAAGAACTTGTGGCAAAATAGCCCAATTGGGCTTGTTCATGGGCTACTAGCCCAGTTTGTGTTTGGTTATGTATCAGATACTTGTAGCTCTCAGGAGCGGTTAATAATGGATCTATGAGGTCTGTTAGTTTGTAATAGCTTTACGGGGTTTTTGTATTTAAAAAAAATAAAATAAAAAAAATTCACTCTCCCATGAATATATCTACACTGAATAACTGTATCCACAAATGGAAAATGATATGTCCAGCCAGACAAACATCACCCATTTGGGCTTTGGGCCACGTCACCACGAATTCTGCAACTGTATTTGCTGCCCTTTAATTTAAAGAGAAAATACACACAACATTCATTGCAGTTCATCTCGTTTTTCTTATTTTTAACAATCATACACTTACATTTTGAAGTACATGTTGTTATATGAAATGAAGTATATATCTTAAGATATATTAGTATATTTTTTTATAGTGAAAAAATAAAAATTTTTTTTGGAGTCATATACTATGATAGGACCATACATTATGATAGTAAATATATATTACGTTATCATAACGTATGAGACTGTTGCAAAACGGACTGTAAAAATGACTGCATGTATCAGCCGTCCATGCGAACAATCTATGTACCTTTAGAGCCATACAACGAGGGATACACTCTATTTTCAGTCCCACTTAGCTGCTAATACTCATATAAAAAATGTATATGCCTCATTAAAAAAAATTTACTTTTTTATTTATTATTGAGGTCATACAATTATTGGAATATATGTATTATACTTTCATAAAAGCTTATAACTTATTACAAGAAATTTTTTTAAAAAAAAAATCCAGAGGGGGTGGGGAAATGCCAAACATTATTCATTGCTTATTGGTTATAGAATTGAAGTACAAACTGAAATACACAAATGTAATTTTCTTTAAAAAATAAAAAAATAACATTATGATACACAATAGGCACAATGCCATCACAGTGTAGGAGATAACATTATAAAATGAACCGAGTGTATACTGTATCATCACAAAACTACTTGCACCAGGTCCATTAATCAAAGGGCCACTATAAAACAAATTCCATCAGACCAACGGTCGAGATGAACCCTCATCTTTCAGATTTTTTTTTCTCCCCTTCATAGCTCCCCCTCCTTATCTTCCCCTCCATCATCTCCATCTCCCTCAAAAACCCTGCAAAACCTCTCCATCAATGGCTTCCACACCCACACCCACCAATCCCCATCTCTGAATCCACCATGGGTTTACAAATACTCACCCACCCATCTCTCCAAACCGACCCCAAACACCTCCTCTTCTCCTCCCCCTCAAAAATGGACCTCTCCTTCTCCTCCTCCATATCCCCCTCACCATTCAAAACCCACATCAAAAACCCAAAACCCCACCGACCCACCTCGCGAAACCTCATAATCTCCTCCGTTGCGATCGACCCAAACGAAAACCTCCCCCAAAACAGCCCCCAGAGACTCCTCAAAGAGCTCTCGGAGCGTAAAAAAGCCGCCTTTCCGAAGAAGAAGCCCCCGCCGAGGCGGTTCATACTCAAGCCCCCTCTCGACGACGCCAAATTGGCCGAGAGGTTCCTCAACAGTCCCCAATTATCATTAAAGTCCTTCCCTTTGTTGAGTTCCTGCCTCCCCTCATCGAAGCTCAACAATGCCGACCTGACTTGGATCGACGAGTACCTCCTGGAGGCCAAGCAGGCTCTGGGGTACCCGCTCGAGCCGTCCGATCAGCTCCCCGACGACAACCCCGCGAAGCAGTTCGATTCTTTGCTGTACCTCGCGTTCCAGCATTCAACGCCGCGCGTGGAGAGGACGAATGCGAGGCACGTGAGGAACGGGCATTCGAGGCTTTGGTTCCTCGGGCAGTACGTGCTGGAGATGGCCTTCGCGGAGTTCTTCTTGCAGAGGTATCCGAGGGAGTCCCCGGGGCCGATGAGGGAGAGGGTGTTCAACTTGATCGGGAAGCGGTTCATGCCGAGGTGGATCAAGGCGGCGAGTTTGCAGAATTTGGTGTTCCCTTACGACGATATGGATCGGCTCGTGAGGAAGGACCGGGAGCCGCCGGTGAAGTAAGTAGGGCTCGAAACTTTGTTAGATGTTATTGTGTTTTGGGATTGATAGAATGAGCATGAGTGAAGTTACTAGTGGAATAACTTCTTCTAGCATTGTAGTATAGCTATGATACATTGAGAATAATAAAGAGAATTGTATGTTTTTGCGCAAGTAGATATGCTGATAATCGTCATGTGAAATGTCTGTCCACATAATGTAATTTGTTAGGTAATTATGAATTCAAGATTTATTGTAATCAACTAGGTGGTTGTTTATTTACCCCCACCATGCTTATTTTCATGTTGGTGATGTGTTTGATGACCATTAAAGTCATTCCTTGAAGTTTCATGTGGTTTTAATAATCGAAACAATGGATGCCTGTATGTTTTGTGTTCCCACATAGTCACAAAATATTCTCAACTTTTTTAATATTTGGGAAATTTTGGGGATTGGATGCTTCCTGTACCTATCGTCCGATTATACTTCTACTTGCCGAACTGTGTGTTTATTTACTTTCAGCATTCCATTTAGTTTAAACGGTTATATTACATTCATCATAAAAAAAATTTAAATAACTAATTCTAGTTGTCGTTGCCACCCTCACGCCCAACATAAAGTTTTTGTGTATTTCTCATACTGAATATCAAAATATATTTAAAAAATAGTTTTATTATTTCCTTGTTTTACATATTTATCCTGTGTGATCTATGAATTCACACTTATCATACCGAGCGGAACCCTTGCTGAAGTTTTGCTGAATTGCCCTTCCCGAACTTTGTGACGTGATATTGTTTCACCTGGCTTTCACAGGCAATGTAGTACCTTCCAATTCCATTATAGCATTAGGTAAACTAACCAAAGTGACACTTAAAAAAAATCTTACCAAAGTGATTGTGCATTCCTCCACTTAGAGTAAAAATGCCAATTGGCCTCTTCATAGCTTCATAAGAAAATATTTACCATGAAGAAAAACATGAGTAGTTCCTCATTGTAAATACTAAATGAAACTAATCGAATGTCTTCTCCAACAGAATTACAACTATCATCAGTATTTTCCTTTTGAATGAGAAGTGCATTGGATTCAGTGTATAACATGCATAGTGCCAGTAAAGTTGCTCAATATGAAGGAATTCAATGCCATAGGTTAGAATAAAAATGGTACCATTTCCACTTGCCAAAAGGCATGGAGTCTCCCTTTAATAATGGCTATTTTATCTCCTTATAATCTTGACGTGTGTTGATTTGCTTATTTATTCACAGGTCTGTGTTTTGGGCTCTGTTTGGAGCCATATATCTGTGTTTCGGTATGCCAGAAGTTTATCGTGTTCTGTTCGAGGTGTTTGAGATGGACCCAGAAGATGAGAGTTGCCAGCCAAAAATGAGGCGACAACTTGAGGATGTCGATTATGTTTCTGTGGAATTCGAGGGCAGGCAGCTCAGCTGGCAAGATCTCGTTGCTTACAGGGTAACCACAGTTGCTTTATCTAAAAAATGATTTTCATCTAAGCCTATCAATGGATCGGATACCTTAGTATTCATATCCTATCCTAGTCCTTGAGATATAAATATTAATATTCAAATTTGGATCTTTTTTTGGATTCGGAGCAAACATGGATAATTGACATGTTTAAATATAATTCATCAGTTTGGGTGATTGTGTGATATTAGAGAGATGAGAGAATTAATATTGGGATTTCAGAGCTTCTCACCTTCTTTAGCTATCATAAAGAAGAGAATACAATGGTTATTTAAATGTCTAGGACTGTGATTTATCATGCAAGATAATTGATTATGAACTGTATATAATACAAGCTGGCAAGATCTTATTGCTTACATGGTAACTACAGTTGCTTTCTCTCAAATAGATTTTTTTGTAGAACAACCATTCCTTTTTTCCATATCAAATCTTCATCTTTTGACAAGGTTCAGCTCCTTCTACAGCCTCCACAAGATGCACTTTTTGCGCACCCGAGGCTGTTTAGGGCATGCGTTCCTCCGGGTATGCATCGATTCCGAGGAAACATATGGGACTATGAAAATAGACCCAAAGTCATGCGAGCAGTGGGCTATCCTTTGCCGATGAACGACAGAATTCCGGAAATAACTGAAGCCAGGAATATCGAGCTTGGACTTGGCCTCCAGGTAAACTTTCCCAGGACAATATTCATGTTTGTACTTTTGTTGTTCAGACCATGTGCTCACAATCAGATAATTACATATTCTGTTTTAATATATCTCGCTTTATATAAAAAATATTGTTTGCCTGTGTGTCAGAATAATTGCTTCATCTGCCACATCGATTGAAGTCTCTCTCCCTTTCTATGCCTTTGTCAAACTGTTACATAATAACTTTTGACTGCCATTTGAATAGTTTAGCCTTCTTTTTCTATGGAAGTATTTGATGCAATTATACAACTGTGCTTTTCTAACATGTTGAGGTTTTGGACTTTTATATCCTTCGTTTCTTGTTGAATCACAGCTCTGCTTTATGCACCCATCAAAGCACAAGTTCGAGCATCCGCGATTCTGCTATGAACGCTTGGAGTATGTTGGTCAGAAGATTCAGGTAATCACTCTGCTCCTCAACATCTTAAAACTTCACACACAGTTCACATTATAATAGAACATTGGCACTGATTGCTAAAGTGGCTCGAGTATACAATGTGGAAGTGATATTTTATATAAAATGAATTGGAAAATTCAAATTTTATGTCACTATGAAACAACTAAATTTGACGTAGAACATTTAAATATATCACTCAGTACTTCGGGCGGGCTCGGGTTACCCTAACCCTCAACCTAACCCAACACAAATTAAGTAACACATAAACTCCAACCCAAACCAACCCAAAAGTCGGGTTGGCTAGGATGGGGTGGGTTCAACCCCCCCAAGTTGCACCCCTCTAATGTACAAAAGATCTGAAATGAAGCTCGTAAAAACAGGATCTTGTGATGGCTGAGAGGCTCCTAATGAAGCATCTCGATGCACCTGGACGATGGCTACAAGAGAGGCACCGCCGGCTCCTACTCAACAAGTTCTGCGGGCGCTACCTAAGGGACAAGCACCTCCACCACTACATCATATATGGTGAGTCGGTTCAAGATTCGTACGAGCACAACCGGAGACTCCGAAACCCTGCCACGACTTCTGTCCAACAAGCCATTCATGGACTATCTTACACTGTCTATGGGAAGCCTGATGTAAGGCGACTCATGTTCGAGGTCTTTGATTTTGAGCAGGTTCAGCCAAAGGAGGTGTGAAACATTATCCGGAGGAGGCTATTGTGCGTCGATATCAAATTCGAGCAATTCAGGCCATTGAAAACCAAATACTTGAATGTAGAACTGGGTTATGTTTGGATCCAATTGAAGACACTGAGAGCTGGTCACAGAAGAGCTGTTGTAATCTTGAAATATGAGATTTCTACAGTAGTACAGGGGATTTTGTATGTCAATGCTGAGATTAGAATTGAATTGAGAATGAAAATTTATGAAAGAAATGTTCAGACGACTCAACTTTAACAATTCAATACTACCATTGTTTTAAGAAGAGTAATTATAATTATAAGTAGTTTGCCACTGCTAACAGATGCAAGTATTGCCCATATGTATGTAGGCTTAGGTTGAAAATCCTTGCATGGACTGATGTTTCATGGATGCAGACCTTTATTTGTTTTTTCTCTGTTCTTGTACAAGGTTAGATATAATTCAGAAAGTTCTTGGAAGCCTGTCAGAAAATGTCATGTTAGGATAAACTGTGCATCAGCATAGATGGTTTATGTGAGGAAAATGTTACACTAGTAATTCCTGCATTATATGCTTGTTTAATGAAGTACATGCTGACATACTAGAACATTTATTACAGATTTCATGTACCGTTTTAGGTAACGTGAAGTCTATATGAAGTACTGCAAAAGGGTCTGATTGTATCAACTCACTTTATGTGATGTTAATCACAAGAGGGAGAAGGAGAAAGAATGTTTCAAGAACCCACATAACATAATCAATTCAAAATGTCTTTAAAAAGAGAATGGAGTAATACAGCTGAGCACATGGTTACAAGAGAGGTAATAACAATTAACAACATCCTTTCCCCTGAATATATAAATGGTAAATGGTCTGATGATAATGTGCTTATTGCTGTGCTAGAAGTTGAGAATAAATCGGTATTGATATTATATGTTTCTATTGTGATTGTGTTATTTCACCAAATCTATTTAACTGGTATAAGAGGCTCACATGTTAATTACGATGGAATCTTAAATAACCATGCCAATTGAGTTCCCATCCTTGACTCTATCATAACCATCCGATGTGGTTATACCGGATCTTGTCAGATCCATTAGCATCTATTACTTATGGATATAAGAGAGTTGTCACACTTATTCTTTTTACCGTCCCATGTAATCTCACTTTGTACTCTATTATCCCCTTTCACTTACTATAACGAAGTGTATATATCGTTGAAATGTTTTCATGTTTTCTTCAAATATTATCATTCAATTCATCAAGGTATATATTTCAACTTTTTATAAATGTCTCTTAAAAATAAAAAATAAACATGGACAAATTGATCATAACATTTTCCTTTTCTTTTACCTTTTCCTCACATAAGAGTAGAGCTGCCACATAGGCCGGCCCGTTATCTTTGTCGAGTGCAGGCCTGTGACTTTTTTTTTAAATTATTTGTCTTTATTTTAATTTTAAACTTAACTTTTCTTAATATATACAAAAAAATATATAAACATATTACATATACATGTATACATACAAAAACATTATATATATTTGACATAAAAATGAGATAAGATACTGTTGTGCTGTTAGTTGTGTCGAAATATCCTAGATGTGTCATAAATCTGGTATAGATTGACTTGTATACTTTAAGTGCTAATGTGTACACAAATAATCTGGTATAGATTGTCCAAATATCCAAATGTGTCATAAATGTGTCATGCTAATAATGTGTCGTACGATGGTGCTGACCTGGCCCGCGTTACAAGAGTCGGAAATTGACGGGTGGTGAATTGGGCCCAGGATCATCGATAGTACCAAACTCGGCGCACATTATCAAGTTGGTGGAGGCCCATGGGCCGGTCCAACCCGACATCTTTGTGTGTGACTAGAATGATTGTATTTGAACCCCTCTAAATTGTAAGTAAGCTGCCCTTAAATGAATTTTATTGTTAAAGATCTATTTAGACTTTCTTAATAAGTATGCCCCCCAATAAATAAGCCCACCTAATTTTTTTTTAAAAAAAATTAACATTCTTTTTCCTCATGGGTTTGAAATTTTTTTTAGGGTTTTGATGAATTGTATGAATATATGTATAAACAATAGATTTTCATATTTTTATATATATATATACATTAATTTTTTTTATTAGAATATGTTAATTAAGGTTTGTAGGGGAGACAGATATATGAGAGAAATGTCTTGGTGTGAGAGGGACTTACTTATTGTTTACATATATGATTGATATATAAGAGGCTTGTACATTAAATGATTAAAATGTGAGAGACTTATTTAAAAGATGGGTTTACTTACAATTTAGAGGGGCTCAAATAGATTCCCAATACCATCCACGTGGCTCAAATCAACTGTAGCTGTTTTTAGATTTTTATCCAGACAAATATAATAATAAACTAAAAAGTAATCTTATTCACCTATGAGATTTTTCCAATCCAATTTTTGCCTATGTATTATCCAGTCAAATATAATAATAATAAAATATCTTATCCACATGAAATCTCTCTTCCCTCTGTCCCCTCACTTTATGAGATGTTTGCAATCCATTTTTTGTCTATACAATAGCATCTTCAATTTTATACCCAAATGCATATTTACATATAAATTTTAATAAAAATCATTAATAATCTTTCTAACCATTTATTCATATTTCATGTTTTTCTTGTACGATCTCCTTGCCTTTTCTTTTCTCCCCATGAGGCGCAATGGCACCACTGTGTGAAATGTGATTCCCTTCCAAAGTGGTGGTCAGTGGTTCAACCAACGAGATCCACTTCCTGATGCCGCTAACAGTGTGATTCCTGGAGTTGGCGAGACCACTTATGGCTATTCTGGGAGACGGCGAACAAAAAATGCATTCAGGGTTCTCTGTTTTTTTTAGGGGTATTTTAGAAAACATGTCATTTAAATGAATCGGGTAACTAATGAAAAAAAAATTACACCGCTGCCTTCTTTTAAAATATGGTAATATAAATATAAATTCAGAATGTTCATTTTTATTTTTTTTCTTCAACTTTTTTAAGAATGATTTTATTAATAAGAGATGAAGATATACCATTCTCTTTTATGTACATTCACATTTGTAATACCTATAATGGGTTGGCTTAATTTTTGTTTTGGGTTTTTTATTTTTTTTTAATTATCTGAGGGGTTGATTTTTGGCATTTTTGTTTCTTGTGCGTGAGTGTATATATATCAATTTTTATATATCACATTTGTTAAGTATGAGTTCATTCAATTTAAAATGGGTTAGTATACATTTTTCATTAAAACATAGGGAAATGATTCACATGCCTCAACTTATAGGCCCGAAGCCCCATATGCATAATACCTATTTTACCCTTTTTTATATTTTTTTCTTTATTCGATAATTGTTCCCATAATCAAGGAAACAGTTATAATTACTCATTTCCACATATATAGAACAAGTAATAACGGTGACGATAAATTCTTTCCATTTATAATTCAAGTTTCTTTTTTTATTTTTGGATTCATTTCAATTGAGCTATTTATACATTCATAATTCATTTCTTTTTTAAAACACCATTATTATTTTTAAAAACACCCAGTAGAAGATCAATTTTTTTTTACGATCCATCAACCACTTATTTGGTTTAAACGATTTTGATTATCGTTTTAATGTATGTCGATTCATGTGTGTCTTTTTTATTTGTTTGATTATGCTGAGGTTTAATCATCTAATTTTTACATATATTTTTGTTGAAAATAGCGTTTGATGATAAATTATTTTTTATTGGTACGTTCTTTTCTTTTTAAACAATCTAAACTAAATCATTTCCATTCATTTAAACATTTTACCATGGAGTGCAGTTCATATTAATAGCTGTGTGTGTAACATTCGTAAGCCAGTTACATATAAAAATATTTTGATCATATTATGCAATATTTTAAAAGGACTAGTTACATTTATGAATGTAACTTACTTTTACTATATAAGTCAGTACTTGAAATTGATGCTAAAGTCAGTTACATTAACAAATGTAACTAGTCTTTTTTGCGAACAATTGATCGATCTAGCTATCGTTTTCAATGTCTGTCAATTTAGGTCTGACCTTTGTTATTGTTTATTCTTGCATTTTTTACAATTTTTTCTTCAATTTGGTGTTTGATATTAAATCTTACAGTTTTTGATATAGTTTTTTTTATAATTTTTTCTTTGAATCTGACGTTTGATGTTTAACTTTATTTTTTTTTGGGAGGATTTATAGAGTTTTGATGTTGTATTGGCGTGTGGTTGTGTAACATTTTAAACTAATTTGAAGCTTTATGCATTATATTTTTTAAAGCAATTACATTTTTGAAATGTAATTGATGTTTATGTCTTATATAATAAGAGTCGATTACATTCACAAATATAACTAAACTTTTTGAACAATAAATTACAATTACAAAATATAACTGAGTCAGAAAATGTGAAGTCCAAAGGAGAACCGGAAAGGTAATCAAACCACCTCTCATATGATAAAGGGCAGCAAGAGAAATCCAGAGGTAATAACGCCGGTCACCGGAGATGAATAAGTTGGGCAGAATGATTTTTTAAAGTGGAGAATGTCTATAAAAATATTGATTAGATATTTTTGGGATGCGTTTTAGGAGGTGAAAACAGGAACGGAAAAAAGGGTTTTAGTGTAATTCAAATAAATGTAGTTTTGTACTTTTCTTTTTTGCACTTTTATAAAAATCAAATAAAAAACCAACAATATATTAACATCTAATGGGGCCTGTAATTAGAACCTAAATAATGAGACCTGTATAGCAAGACTCTAAAACATATATCTCACTAGGTAATAATATTTACTTTTTTAAAAAATATTAAAGCATGGGGAATACCCCTAAAATTTTCCTTAAAATGTAACACTTCTGTTTCATATTTCAAAACATAAACCACATTTTTTTTGTTTTTAAATCATATATCTTAGATGCATGTATTTTTATAAAACATGAAATATATACTCCAATAAATTGAATGATATCATTTATATACAAAGTAAAAATTTTGAACGAAATATGACTAATTAATAGAGGGAAGTAACTAAGTATATAATACTGCATTTGTAAATAAAAAAAAGAAGTGTAACAAATCTCTTACAAGTGTATTAGAACCAATTTATTGGATCAAAGTTTTTTTTTTTTCAAATGTTACTCAATATTGATTTTTGTCCGAAATGCAAAATATGAGCCCACTCACAATGATACGCCACTGCTTGCTGGGTACATATACATATCAAAATTTCATGTATTAATAATGTGCATTGTGAATCATGAATTTGGACAATCCTAACTTGCAATTACAGGACACAAGACTAATAAGCAAAATAATCTTATAACTTGCAATTGAAACACAAATGCTTGAGCTCAATCAAGTTCTCTGAATTTAGTTGTAAGTCAAAAAATGAAGAATTCATTCACCAGTACCCAAGGTTCAAACTCTACAGATCTGTGATATTCATAATCACTTTTTTTACTTTTAAGTGTAGCCTATCCAACTTTCCCATTTTGACTGAAATAATCCATCATGGCATGTAAACTATACCTTTTTCCAAAGCCCCCCTCTCCCTTCACACTGCCTTTTCAATGACAATGAACTCTGTTTCAGGAACTCGATAGCTTACAAAGTGTTTCATTCAATTAGAATAGCTTGGTAATTGTTCTTGGCCACAGATCAAAATTGGCTGCTCTAGTTTGATGTATATGCTAACTTATACCTGCAAAACAAATAAGCTATAATAATGAATGACAACTATGGTTCATACAATACCAAATGAGATCAACATTATAACTAGCAGACTCAATCCTCTAAAGTTGATCAGATACAGTACATAGGCCCCCAAAAGAAAATATCAATATTCTACATAACTAGTTTCTTGTTGGCTAAAAGATGATAAAAAGTTTTTTTTTTTTTAAACAAACATGGATCACCATTTTATGCAACCTATTGTTTGCATTATACAAAACTTTCCCCCGGATCCCTTATTTAAAAATTTCCACATTGTTTTGTTCTTTTAAGTATCCCGGATCTCATAAAACTTTAAATTTTGATAAAAGGATTACATCCTGATGAACCCAATAAAAAACTACCTAGCCAACCCGAGTAAGCATAAAATACCATCGCATATTTCAAAAGCAGAATTATGAAAGGTGTACATGAGGCATATTTCCTAGACAATAGGATTTCAATTTTTGGCATTATGAGGTAGATAGGCAGATGGAGTAGTTCTATCACCCACACCAAAAATCTAGTTCGACAATGCATTGGACTGAGCCATGGGAGGACAGTTGAAAGTCACTAAGAGAGTAAGGAACAGTCCCTTTGTCAAAGAGGACAGCATAGAAAGAAAAAAAATCTGAACAAGTGTCATTTTTTCTGGTTGAATATTATCCTATAAGCAAGAGTAAGACTCTTAACTCAGATCCTCAATGGAGAGGGTGTACAACTGTACATCTGCCAACCTTTTAATAGGTGGTTTGGTATTCACGTTCTCTAAGACGCAAATGAGAAATATGACAATGAGACCCTAGAATGGATGGCTTATAGAGATCAAGGGCAATCATTTACAATGCAAATAACGTCCTGGAAAGGTATACAGATCAATTATGAGCCAAGCAATGGATGGAAAGCATATGATTAAACAGTACCGAAGCAAGAAAAAAACATTTCCTATTTAAGAAAAAAATTGTTCTAGGTTTTCATGACGCAAGCCATGAACAATAAAATGAATGGAATACCAAGAATTAATTAACTTGGCTGTTAATTTCATGGGATACTCTTTAAAATCTAACCCATCTGTTTCTTCTAGAGAAAGGTCTAGGATGACAAAATAGCTTCAAAATTCAACAGGTGTTTGAAAAGGGAAGCATTCAGCAGCTAAACAAATAAAAATCTTATCATCTCCCATCTCTATATGACACAGAGGTTCTGAATTCCTCTGCCAAGTTTATCTCCAAACCAGTCTTAATTAGTAAGAAACTAGAGGTTCTGAAAAGCAAATAAAATGGAAGAAAAAGAATAAAATACATATAACAATTAGTTTTGATGCTCATCAATTGATCTCTTTTAGAGAATGGACAACAATGGCAATACATTTTTAACAACCATCAATCGTTTTGGCCTAGAGTTCCTATCCAGCCGCAAATCCTTCCACCATTGCTAGTTTAACAAACACTTTGGCCATGTTTCACAGACACACAAATACGGAAAAAAATAATTCATCCACCAAAGATAAAAACTCTAAAACCAAGTTATAACTAGCTCTAAAATTATGATGAAAGAAGGAACACCATAAAGTAGCATCCCTCACTCTTTGTAGCCAGACTAAACACCTCCAAAGGCACAAAAAAAATGCTTGAGAGAGACTGAACACATGTGCAGAAGGTGCCAGGAATCCATTTCTTTTTCTAATAACAGTAAGGTTCCTTGTATAAAATCATTTGAAAGCTTATTCGGAAGAAAAAACTTACAGGGCAACGGTTCCAAACTTTAACAAAATATAAATCAGAAATATTGATTTTACTAATAAAAACCCAAAAACTAAAACATTGCAATATATAGATATTGCATGATATATTAACAGAAAGAACAATTATCAGAGCAAACTTCATAAATCCATTTTTCTTTTGGAGATCCTTCCTCTCCATTTTATTTGGGGCATCATTTTATAGGAAAATGATATGTCCAGCCCCTTGAGCAGCCCCATTTCCAGTCCACACCATTTTTCATTTTTAAGAAAACTATACATTCTCAAGTACACAATATTATATGAAATGAAGTATATACTGAGATACAATAGTTATTTTTTTCTCTTTGAAATTTTTTTTTTATCCCATACACTATGATAACGCATTATACACTATATTATCATAATGCAAAACACTTCAATCCTCTAATCAAAGAAATAGCTTCATATACCCAAAAAAATCAAACAACACAAAAGTCATAAAATCACACATCCAAAGAAAGAAGTACCCTTCAAGATCCTTTCCCCATTGCTGTTGCAGTTTCACGCTCCTTCCGCCGCCGCTCCCTCTGATATAAGAAACCAAAGCCAAGAAAATCAAATGATGCAAAGAAAAAAGGGGAAAAACAACAATTCGAAACCCTAATCTTGAAGAAGATGTTACCCTTCTCTCCCAATAGGGGAGAAAGCAAACGAAGTCGTAGACGGGGCCGATGGTGGGCACCAGCGCCAGATTCAACCCCGTGAGCAGCAAAATAGCCGTCATCGGTCTCGTCCGATGCGGCATTGTTCAATGGATCCCTCGTTTTTTCTCTTCTTTGCGGTGCTGATCACTTGATTTCAGTTCTATCGACGAAAAGAGATCGCTCAGCACATGAGAGGAAGATTTTACAGAGAATTGAACAATTCATTAATAAAAAATTTACATGAGAGGGAGAGATTTTACATGATGAGGGATGATCGACGAGGAGCGGCTGCGATGATGAGATGAGGCAAAGACCAAATAGAGAATGAAGAAAAATTTATGGTTAGGGTTCACTCTGTGTGATGTAATGTGGAAGTATAGGCAAGGGCGACAGTCAATATAGTGTAATCAAGCAGTATATCTAATGTTATCATAGAATACTTATATCTTATATCATAATGTATGAAGCCATCTTCAGCCGTCACTCAAACTATACTTAAATTTTACTTAAAATTTGAGCAAATTTGATTTGATATGATGTATCTAACCATCACTTTGTGTTTTACTCAAATATTTTAAAAAATTTACATCTTCTTCTAATTATTTCCTATAAACATTTTCAAAGTTTTTTTTCCAAACAACTCAATTTTTCTTCCATTCAATATTTTTAAATTTAAAAATCATTATCATCCAATTTTTTGAAAAAAAATGTAAAAATAATATTTTTTATTAGAGAAAAATAATTTTTTTTATGGAAACGGTAGGTGTACGCCTTAATATATTAAGAACGGGGTCCAATTACAATGCATAAGAAATAAATGGATAGATGCACAGTATATAGAAGTATAGTAGAAAGAGATCTACGAGATTCTAGTACTACTCACCCACCACCTATAACAACACTAGTCTATCCTCATGGAAGGAAACTCTCCCGGCCCCAACACAGTACCGACCCCAGTCTCGAATGAAGCCCATGACCATTATCCATATGTTCACCTCGTATGGTCTGTTACCCGAGAACACCACCTGATTCCTCGTAAGCCAGGTTGCCCAAATCAGAGCGGGAACTGCTAATTGAGACATTTTAGCCTGGATGGATCTATCTCCACGGGCTTTAAGTTGCTTCCCTGCTATCCACATACCCTTCAGGTCATTGAACTGTATATCCATCCCCATTGCCACCTTCAATTTCTCCCATACCCATCGCACCATCGAACAGGACTTAAAAATAAGAAGTTAAAAAATAAAAATGAAGGCTTAAGAAAGAAGACCACTTTTTTTCTTGGGTTTCAAGAGATGGTAAAAATTTTGAGGGTGAGAAGACATCTAATATAATAATTCAACTAAAGATGAAATTGAAGGAAGAAAGAAAATGCCACATTTGGAAGAAAATGTGGAGATAAAGGAAAAAAAAGATGTTAAAATTTTGGCAAAGATTGAGTCTTTCTTGATTTGGGTAAATGTTTGAGTAAAAACTTGATTTGGTATATAAATGGGTGAATGATTGGAGAAGATTTTGGATGACATTTACTCAAATTTGATTTGAGTGAAAGTTTAGGTATAGGATTGGAGATGTTCTGACGTAATTTTTCTTTTATTCTTATAAAATAAAAAAAATATAATTATATTTTATTTTGTATAACATAACATGTATTTTCATGAGGAAAATGCATGATTTTCATTAACATAGCTTATCTTTAATGAATTTTCACCCATGTATTCCATTCATTAAAGTGTATTTTAATTAAAGCTTATTTTCGAGGTAGCAATGTTCACCTATATTCTAAATAAAAATCAAAACTCATTTATTAAAATAATAAAATAGAAATACATATGATTTGAAACTAAGGATGAAAGAATGACTATATTATGCATAACATTTTACATTCAACTAACCTGTTAACATGATACTAGTTTTGATGCCCACGGTCTGATATTAAGATAATGATGATAAAATTCAATAATTAATAAATGAGTCACTGAGTTAATTATAAAAAATCACATATGTTATTTGATCTATTAAAATGATGTATTTTCTATTTGAAACCTATATCACCAAAGGGAACAAAAGTCAATCTGATAATGAAAAATGTGATTTTAAAAAACAATAACATATATTCCTAAAATCCAAATAAAAAAAAAAGTTAGTGCTTTAAACATCCAACCAAGTGCAATATAATTCAAAAAATATTTGAAATGTTCATTACAAACCCAACAGATCCACATGGAAACCCAACAAAATCAAAACCAATGAAATCCAACAATTACAAAACCCAAGATCCATAAAATTGAAAAAAGAATTGTGTGTTCAATAAAAAAATATTTCAAAAAAAAAAACTTAAAAATATTTAAAATTTTCATTGTGGACCACAAAATACACCAAGCTTATTCCCATGAAAACCCAACAAATCAAAATGCATTGACCCGGGAGACAAACTTTATAACCAAAAAGAGAGAAAAGAGTGTACATGGAAGAGAAGGGCATATCTTCATTAATTGTGTCCAAAAAGTTCCTTATTTTCGTCACTGAAAATGTGTCTGTGCAATTGATGCTTAACAAAAATTCAATGAAAAAAATATTTTGCTTTAGAAAACATTTGATATATTTCATATTTTCATTGCAAACCACAATATATATACCCCAAGATCATCTACATGAAACGAACAAAATCAGAATGCATTAATGTGGGAGACAAATTTTACAACTACAATAAAAAGAGAAGGTATATCCATTAATTGTATCCAGAAAATTCTTTCTTTTCTTTGCTAAAATAAAAGGAAACTACGGAAAAAAAAAACATGCCTCATGCTTACCAAAAAAATCAATATAAAAAAAAATCGACATTCAAAATCTTGAAAAAAATTTGAATTTATATTTGAATTAAAAAATATCTTAAACACATTTAAAATTTTTATTGTCAACCCCGACATATCCTAACATATCCACATGAAAAAATGAACAATATGAAAATGCAATGACTTTGTTAGACTTTTAACTTTACAAAAAAAAAAGTGAATGTAAGGGTTAAGCCTACGGAGCGGAGCTGCTTATATCCTTATCCATATCCGAAAAAAAATATGTATATCCGTATCTGTATCTGACGGATATTAAAAATCTGTATCCGTATCCGATCCGAAACTTCGGATTTGGATACGGATAATTATCCGAAATATCGGAAACAGTTAAATGGATACGGATTCATTTCAAACATCCGATTTCTGATCTGAATCAGATATCCGAAGCCCCCAAACCAATTAAACATCCAACAAATTTTCACTTCAAAATTCAAATCAAAGACTTAACATTATAAATACAAAACATAAATCCTAATAAGCAACCCAATCTACAACCCTACATTATTCATTGTTATCTCTAATACTATTAACCCAATTAAAATATAGACCCACTTGTGCAATGTCATTGTTTAAAACAAAACAAAGTTTTTTTTTATTGACAGAGTGAAAGTTGATCAAAGACCTTCTCAATGAAACTTCTCAGCAATCTGGGCATCCTTTTCTACCTCTTTTGATATGTGCTCAACGATCACAAAATCTGGGCAACCCTATCAATGGTTTCAACCATTTTTTCCAGTCACCTCCACAGCAGCTAACACATGAATCACATAAATCGCAAGTTCTCCTTACCTCGGATCTTCAGATCTACCTAAATAAACACGAAAACCGACGGAAAATGAACCGGAGAGCCTCGAATCGAACAGATCGAGCAGCCGAGCATCAGAAACCCTAGATCAAACCGATCGATCAAAGGATTTTATAGAGAGAGAATCTCTTCTTCTCTTCCTCTCTCCGCGGCCTTGAAATGCTGGTGAAAGTTCTTGATGGTGTGTGTTGACTGTTGAGAGAGACACACAGGCCAGAGAGAGAGAGCTTGAAAAGAGTCGGTGATTTGTTTTGGCTTTCTTTTTGTTTGGGGAACCTATCTTTGTGTGTAATGTGTTGCCCTAATCGATGAGTGTTCTGAACCCTGATTTTCATCCTAAGGATGAAATAATTTTGATCTTATATTAATAAATCCATCGGATATGGATATTATTCAGATCGGATACAGACATATCTATATCCATCCAAAAATTTTCGGATACAGATACGAATTTTTTAGATATCGAATATTTTCTGCATTTTCATATATGGATTCGGATCAGATACAGATATTTTTTTAAATAATTGACAGTTTTAGTAAAGGTATATCTTCATCTCTTGTACTAAAAAAATTAATTATGTTTTTCACTAAAACAAAAGGGAACCATGAAAAAAAGTCGAAGAAAAAAATAAAAAATAAAAATCAACATCCAAGATCTAAAAAAATAATAATCAAATTTATATTCTGAATTAAAAAACATATTAAAAATTTAGTCCAATTGATCAAGCCAACTCAAACATAACAACTACCCATTCTGGTCCTCCAATCCCAACCGTTCATCAAAAAGCCTTCCCAAAATAAAGCCTTCCCAAAATATTCCCAAATAAAAGGAGAACCCTGAATGCATGCATGTTTGGTCATTTCAGGAATTGCACAGGGATATAAAAGTAATTCAAATGGTTTACACCAGGGATTTTTTTGTCTCAAGTGCACCCATTCTTTTTTTCCAAAATAGCCGAGAACCTGAATACATTTTTGGTCATTTAGGGGCCGTTTGGGTAGCGAAATAGGGGTGGAATAGAGGTGGAATAGGGGAGGAATAAGTGTTTGGGTAGGCGAAATAAAAGGATATAACTATGCGGAATAAGGAGAGAATAAGCTGGTATTTGTATTCCAAGTCCACCCATGGAATTGTGTTATCCTCCACTGGAATAAGAAAACCCACCTATCAAATCACATATCATCACATCAAATCACATGTCATCACCTCTTATACATCAATGGGACCCACATGTCAAATCAACTTTTTACATCTTATTCTCATCTTATTCTTCATCAACCAAACACTCCAACATTTATTATTACGTTTCCCAATGAGAATAACTGAAAACACATCCAAACACAAAATCTCTTATTCTATTTATAAAGTCAACAATTCCTGGAATAAGTATAAAGCCTAGAATAGTTTAAGCCTCTATCCAAACGGACCCTTAAAGAATTGTATAAAGTCATAAAGGGAAATTCAAAAAAGATAGGACCACTTTTTTTTTTGTCCTTACATGTAGCTCATCTTTTAATATGGAACCGAATCCGGTCAGTGCTCGATTTCGGTCAGTACCGAACTGTACCACGTGTAAATCAAACTGCATCACTTATAAATCGAACTGCACAATCAATTGTTGGGTATATTTTTTACTCTCTTATTAGATTCAATCAACTATTAGAGAAAATATGAATTCCTAGGTATCATCAGTATCCAATAAGAAAGTAAAAATATACCTAACAATTTGTTGTGCAGTTCGATTTATAAGTGATGCAGTTCGATTTGAACGTGGTGTAATTCGGTACTGACCGAGCTCGGTACTAACCGGATCCGGTCTCGTTTAATATACGTTGTATAGATTTTTTGTCTCAAGTGCACTCAATCTTTTTCTCCAAAATAACCCCAAAGAAAAAGAGAACCTTGAATACATTTTTTGTCATTTCATGAATTGTACAGGGCCATAAAGGGAAATTCAAAAAAGATTGGATCAATTTTTTGTCCTCACATGCAGCCGATTCGTTTAATATATTTGGTATAGACATCAGATATTCAGGATGACTCCAATTGTGTGGCCATGGGTCAATTGACCTATCCAAATTTTTGCAAAAAATTAAGCATTGCCCCCTGTATAAACCTAAAAAATAAAACATTACCCCCTGCATAAATAAAATAAAAAAAAATGATCGGGTGGGGTGAGTGGGTGACACATGGATACATATATGTTGTGGTGGCTTGGTGGGTCCCACTAAATTAATTGTTTTAAACAAATCTTATCCTACTATGCTACGTAGTCATAGATTTTAGTATAATTTTTTTTTCTTTTTCTGTTTTTAATTTCTTTTTATCATTTTTGTATGTTGATATGAAAATTTTTCATTATTGTATAATCGTGTATGACTAATGAATAAAACCCTTTAATATTACACCCTCTTTTCTTCACTTGTAGATTTTTAAAAATTTTGTGGATTTTATTTTCTTAAATGATCCCATCTATAAAAAATTATAATAGCCGCCACTGATATATTTGAATTTCTATAATCCTTTTTGGTTTGTGGAACAGGTGAAACTAGGATGAATAAGTCAAAAAAACATATTTATTTGGAAGCATAAATAGGTATAACTATACCAAAACATACGATAATAATTTGATATATATTGATATTTTAGATTTCCTTAAAAACATTTATTTTTCAATTTATTCCACTGATATAATGAGATTATATATCAATTATTTTTTTACCTTTTATAATATTTTATTATCTTTTATCCATAATTTGTTAATGGTTAATCAGATAATAAAAACTTTATCATTACATTTAATCACTTAAATTTATTTATATAAAAATAGTTATCGATCTTAAAATAATTTATGTCACTACTTAAATAAGTGTAAAATGTACAAAATGGTCATTTGGATTTTGAGGAGATTATATGGGATTATATGAATTTAATACAAGAATAAAATATTTATATTTCGAAATATCTTAGGTCCGAAATTATTATCCTTTTGGGTTACATCTAAACTCCGAAAATTAAGTTCATACCAATAAAAAATAAAAAATTCATAAAATAACCGCATTCAAAAACTTATAAAATTTGATTCTTACGTGGACTTTTTGGTAAGATTCCCCTAGTCACCACTGACCTCTGACCGTCACGCCTAGGCAGATTAAAAGGCGTCAACGTGAATAATATTACACTTTCGCCACTACACCACATAAAACGACAAAGGATTGTAAAACCATACAATGGCATTTCCGTAACAAACTCAAACGTAAAACCCTTTTAATGGACGCTGCAGAAGCTATAAAACGAGAATCTTCAAAAAAAAAAAAAAAAAACCCAAACAGTCATGGCAGACCTTCGTTTCAACCTCTCATGGCGGACGACGAGAGAGAGCTCCCGTCACTTCATTCTCGTCCTTCTCTGTTGCCTCATGTCGGTCTGCTATTCTCAACAGATGCCGGGGGTGAGTCAAAACCTCTCCTGAAACCCTATTTTGATCTATCTGTGTGTGTTTTTTAATTTTAATTAGAGGAAAGATTGACGTGGATGTCTCTGCAGTACTTCTTCGATGGCGATGCGGGAGATCTTCATATGGGATCGGCTTCAGCCACGAAGATCTTGATCAAGGGAGGGACCGTGGTGAACGCGCATCATAAGATGGTCGCGGATGTCTACATCGAAGATGGGATCATCGTATATGTTGGACCTGATATCAAGGTGCGAAATATAGTTGTTTTAGTGAGTGATTTTGATCGTCTGAGGTGGTTTTTGTTGCTCACTTGCTTGTAATTTTGTTTTGAATGATCATTATTCAACTTTGGACGAATTGGGTATGATAAATGCTGTCTCTTTGGAACCAATCCTAGTTTTAGCTACCACTCTTTATGAATATTAAATGGGATTTTATTTTTGTTCAGTCATAAGCTTGGACAGCTTTTCAAACCAACTATCCAAAAAAAAAAGAAAGAAAGAAAAAAGAATTGTTTGGATGGTCACAAAAGATCAATTTCCTTCATTTCTCCTGATTTTCTTAAAGAATCAATTTTGATAAACCTTTTACTAGCAAAAGTTAGAACCAAAATTTTCTAGCTAATAAAACCACAAAAATATGATTTCCTTCATTTGGGACCTTATTTTAGGAAAATTGAGTGTGTAAAATCATGTTCCTCCCATTGACTGGTTCCAAATGGGTCCTAGGTCACTTTGCCATCTCTTGAAAGCCACATCTCACAGCGCGGCTTCTGATATGTGTCTGCAGGCTAACGATGACGTGAAGGTGATTGATGCCTCTGGAAAGTATGTGATGCCGGGTGAGCTTTTTCCCAGAGTAGTAATACATGGGTTAAATAGTAAAGGCTACTCTTCAGATGGAAGGCATGCACCCATTGCCCATACCACGTTGTGAATGATGAAAACTTTCATTTTGTAAATTATAACAGGAGGAATTGACCCTCACACCCACTTAGATATGGGGTTTATGGGCACACAGACAATTGATGACTTCTTCAGTGGCCAGGCTGCTGCATTAGCAGGGGGAACCACGATGCACATCGACTTTGTCATCCCTGTTGATGGGAGCTTGTCTGCTGGTTTTGAGTCTTATTTGAAAAAAGCTGAAAAGTCGGTCATGGATTATGGCTTCCATATGGCCATTACAAAGTGGGATGAAGATGTGTCCAAAGACATGGAAATCATGGTCAAGGAAAAGGGTTAGTATAAGCTTGTAAAGAATGGATGCTGTTGAGTTGAAGGCACTTGGATTTGCAGCGTATTCTTTTCCTTGTAAAATATTCTTCTTGTGTGACTTTTTGATGTGTTTGATAGGTATCAATTCTTTCAAGTTTTTCTTGGCTTACAAGGGGGCTCTTATGGTAAGTGATGAGCTCCTATTGCAAGGGTTGAAGAAATGCAAATCACTTGGTGCCCTGGCGATGGTTCATGCTGAAAATGGAGATGCTGTCGCTGAAGGGCAGAAGAGGATGATAGACCTTGGCATAACAGGTCCTGAGGGACATGCACTTTCTAGACCACCAGTGGTAATGTTGGAAAATTAGTCTCGTTTTTTCCGTGGTATTTTTGTACTTCTGCATGTGAGATTACGGATCGAGTTCTTTATATGACTATAAATTGTCATTACTGCATTGTTTATGCACTGATCCAGTCCATTGTTCTATTCATCTGGCGGTTTTGCATGCTTTAGTTTCTTTTCTCACTATTGATCAATTTGCGTCTTCTGTATTGATACCTCTATCATATCGTTTTATCTTCAGAAATAATCACACCTCAGTTTTGATATATTTAAGTAATTTTTAAGTCCTAGCTTTAAAATTAACATCCTTTCTGTGGTCTCTTCACGTGTTCTATTACTCATTGCATTGCAGTATTTTTCTAAATCTGAAATATGGCATCTTCTCACAATTTTGTGGTCCTTGGAAATGAACGATGTGATTCCATATAACAAGAAACCATCTACCAACTGTGATTTACTAATGAAATGATGAGATAACTGAAAATGGGTGAGAGGGAGAACCTATAGAAAAATGATCCTAGAGTTGATATAAAATTATGTCCTGGATTTCATGGTTTCCCTTCCCACTCTAGATTTAATCATTTTTATGAATTATGTCATAAAATTCAACACTTTAGATTAATCATTTGTTATTGCTTGGAATCTGGTTTGGTGCTCATGCAGCTGGAAGGGGAGGCAACTGCTAGAGCTATTCGCTTAGCCAGTTTTGTCAACACACCTCTTTATGTGGTTCATGTGATGAGCATCGATGCTATGGAGGAAATTGCCAAGGCTCGAAATTCAGGTTAAATTACTCTTTACCAATTTCGACTCCAAATGAATAGTTGCGTATGCTACATGCATCTTAATTTTATTCTTAATTAATATAGCGATGCAGTAGAAACTCAAGAGTTATGATCATATGATTAAATGTTGCGGATCAGTATGGATCTATCAGAAAAAGATTCCGATTTTGAGGTTTTACCTCATTCATTAAGCCTCGTAGCCTTGTATGCTGCTGGCCGCCTCATTTTTTTTTAAAAAAAATTTCAGTTCAAATGGTTATCTTTCCTGTGGATCAAGTTTTAATCATAATTTATGAAATAAATAAAAATATCCAAAGGAAAATTGCTGAAGTTTCTAGGTTCTTGGAACTTTTGTCTGACAAATTTTGTTATAGAACATCACTGTAATCCGTGTTGACATTATAAATTCATTTAAAAAAATATATCATGGATATTGGATAATTATGACTTATGAGTGATTATTTGATAAGATTGCCTAGTGTCTGTTAATTCAGCATGATACAGCTCAATTTATTTTAGTGAAGATCAACATCTAAACTAAAATTTTAGCATTTCCGTTCTTTTAAACTTGCAGGGAAGAGGGTTATTGGAGAACCTGTTGTTTCCGGGCTGGTCCTTAATGATTCTTGGCTTTGGGATCCTGACTTTACCACTGCAGCAAAGCAAGAACCCATATTCTCTCCACTCACTCTTTACTCTGTTTTTTAGTTAAGCCTAACTCATGTAATCTTTTTGACGTCTAGGTATGTCATGAGTCCTCCGATAAGAACAGCAGGACATGATAAAGCCCTTCAAGCTGCACTTTCTGCAGGAATACTGCAGGTCTGTATTTTGTTCCTTTTCTCTTTTGAATTACTCGGACATAGTTCACTTTCTAGGGCCTTCAATATGCTTGAATTTCTTTATACTAAACACTGGTACACCCATTAATAATTTGGATACAAATATTTAAAAGTTTTCCCTCTTATGAATATGAACTAATAATTTCCATTCCCCAGTGGTGCTGTTCTTTATTATCAGGTGAAGAAGAATTTAAAGACTTACCAACAAAGTAGAATTTAAAGAAATGTGTTACAGGCAGAGATAGTTTTCATTTATAGAATAGAATAGCATGGGTAGTTTTTAACTGTTGTATCTCTGATAGCTTTCATTATCATAATTATTGAAAACATTCTGGATCACATTTAGTTCAGAAAAAAAAAGTTCAAAAAACAATCTGGATCACATGAGATTGCTTTTCTGAAATTTGCTATCTCAAGAATTTTTCCACAGTGGAAAAAAACTACATTCCCATGGTACATCAGGCATGTATTCTCATTGATTTAATGTATAACTTAATGAACTTCTTCCATGGTGCTTGCAAAATCATAGGTGAAATGCATTCTTCCAAATTGATCTCGTTTCAGTATCACTACTTGAAATGATTCATTTGCAGTCTAAAATACAGAGACTTGTGCTAGGATCCACTGCAATCTAGATTTTTATGTTAGGGCTACTGAGCTACAAATTGAAGAATATCCCCCTTTATATCAAGTGGACCTCATATAATTCCTATACTGTGAACCTCTCAGTGAATTGGGGTGGAGGGTGCAGTTTCCTCCTAGAATACTAATGGACCTAAATGTAACTGAAAGAAGATAATGGACAGGCCTTATACTCCTTGTTCTTCTCTTGCAGCTTGTGGGAACAGATCATTGTACATTCAACTCTACGCAGAAAGCTCGTGGCTCCGATGATTTTCAAAAAATTCCAAATGGCGTCAATGGTATCCTCACAGGCCCATATTATTTTTTATTTATAGGACCAAAACTTCTCTAATAGTTTATTCATTAACACTTGATTGCCTCCATCCCTGTTACTTCATTCCAGGGATTGAAGAAAGGATGCATCTAGTCTGGGAGACAATGGTGGTAAGATATTCTTCATTTGTAACCAATATCTAGAGGCACTATTTTTTTTTTTTTTGAAATCTTCCACTAAGATTCATTAATGATTTCTTTAATGCAGGAGTCAGGACAAATATCAGTTACTGATTATGTGAGAATAACAAGCACAGAGTGGTATGTTTACGGCAATCTTGATTTTTTTTGTCAGTCGTCACACTATATGATATGAGAAACTGTAAATGTTTGGTATTTATCTGCACAGGACATGTTTTTCCCATGAGAAACACACAAGTTGCTCACATTCTAAATTTTGAACTGTGACTGTTCATATTCTTTCTTTTATTCATCAAGATATCTGTAAAGAGTTAGCTTCCCTAATGTGCAGTGCTCGAATTTTTAATATATACCCAAGAAAAGGAGCAATACTGGCTGGATCGGATGCTGATATAATTATACTGAACCCTAATTCAAGCTTCACAATAACTGCGGATTCCCATCATTCAAGATCAGACACGAATGTCTATGAGGGTAGGAATGGAAAGGTAATACCCTTCAGGTGTAGATAGATATATTAATCGCATATCAAACATGAGTGGTGAAGCATTCATCATATATTTATTGCTGCTTTCCTTTTGGTGCAAAGATTGATATGTTTCCTCCCCGCATGAATACTTCCGAAGGAACACATTCTGCTTCAAATTCATATTTGTACACTGTTCATCAACCGAGTCCAAATGTGGACCATGCCAGTTTAATCAAAATACGAAAAACATGAATCTGATCCATGGTGTGATACTAACATTTGGCCTTTTCCAAAACTTCCCCAAGAGCCCTCAGATTTAACTCGAGACAACTAGAATTGAAAATTTGTGTCTTATATGTGTAGGCGTTTATATCCTGTTTTTGACGTTGATTATCTCTTGCACCAGAGATCCCAGCCAATTTTTATTCCTATTAGAGCGAAACACCCTCTCAAATTCTGCAAAGGTTCCTGTAGTTCAGTCTTTAATACTAAATGGCAGGCCCAGCTTTTATATCCCATGCATGACAATATACAATAACACCTTTATTGAACATACTGATTCCTCTTTATTATCTGGCGTGCTAATAAAATAACATTATACCTTCTGTTTTTGCAATGTAATATTTCTTGAACATTTTATGTAATCAACTGTCAGAGAAGCTAAATAACTTCAAATCTGATATTTTATATTGAATTCTATACAGGGAAGGGTTGAAGTAACAATATCAAGAGGTAAAGTTGTTTGGGAGAATGGAAAACTTATGGTTGAGCCTGGTTATGGGAGGTATGTAAAGATGCCGCCTTTCAGTTATCTCTTTGAAGGCCTTGATAGGGCGGATGCAGCGTATCTGTCGTCTCTTCGAGCCCCTGTGCAGCGTCTAGTATCTTCAACTTAAAAGTGCAGCAAGCTATTTATTTTCTTTTAAAGGACACTAACTTAGAAGGTGTATATCAAGTGTTGTATAGTGACCGATTCAATAAGAAATGCTCTAAATATGATCCAAAACCATATAATCAAACGTGTGTTGTTATGTCCCGCCCGACTTTGCCTCGGTGGTCAGGGACATATCTCCTCACGGGAAAGACGCAGTGTTGAGTCTCATCGGCCGCAAGACAAAAGAAAGTGGAAAAAAGCCCTTTGGCTTTGTTATAGGCTTCTAACCTGTGTTTAGTAAAGGGATTCATGCTGATCCCTAGTTTGTACTAAGTATCTTAAGAGGGGACTTGTAGCCCTTAGGGGCTTTTGATGTACCAAAAATAAAAAAATAAAATGTATGTTATGTCTATTATGTAGGGGTAGTAAACGAGCCGAGCTTTGACCTGTTCAGGCTCGGCTCGTTTAGCAACAGGCTCGGCTCGGGATCGAGCTTCATTTCGTGTTCAAGCTTGGTTCGTTAGGCTTGTGAAAAGCTCAGTTGAAGCTCGGCTCGGCTCATTTGTTAAACAAGCCAAGTCGAAGCTTAAACCAAGGCTCGGCTCGGGCTCGTTTAGCTAAAAAAAAAACATTTTTTAGCATTTGAAAAGTCACATTTCACAAATCACAACATTTATACATGTGAAAATAACATAAACTCGGGTTCGGCTCGGGCTCAGTTCGTTTTTTTTTTTCTATTAAGTAAACGAGCTCGTCCAGGCTCGGCTCGGGTCGGCTCGTTTACAAATCAAGCTTAAAAATTGTTCAAGCTCGACTCGTTTATCTAGTCGAACGAGCCTGAATGAGCTTTAATCGAGTCGAGCGAGCCCAAGCTGCTCGGTTCGTTTACCGGCCCTACTATTATGTCATCACTTGCGCTTTGATAGAGTCATTCATGTCTTGCTAAACAATTGGATAAGTGGCAGATGTGCATTCAATTTATTAGAGTTACTTTATTTTTGGTAAAGGTATGTACTTTATTACATTGATATAAGCTTTTAATAAAGAATTTAAATCTGTAAAAGTAAATGCATGAATGACTGTCTCTAATATTTTTTTTATGTCCGTTAAGCTTGTCAATTTTCTAAAAAGATATTTCCCAATTAATAAGTATTTAAATTCACATTAAAATTTAAATGACATCTTTTTTTTTCCCTATGAGAGACAGAGAGAGAAACCCTAATCTCTCATCCCCATGTGGATATGGGCATTAAAACATTTATTCCATTGATAGGATCGACTTCTGTTATTTGAGCTAACTAGCCTGTGGTTCTGTCCCATATAGTCTAGTAAGTGAAAATAATTTGTGCTTATATGTGCGCTGAAGTTTCCATACTGATGTTTTTCGAAGTCATAAATTTGATGAAAAGTAAAATGTATATAAAAAAATTCTATACTAGCATGTAGCAATACATTTGATATTAAGGGTGCGTTTGGTTGCGCGATTGCAAAATTGATTCTACAGGAATCTGCGATTGTAAAACTGATTCTGTAGGAAGCTCACTTTCTCAGCTTTTTGAAATCACAGCTTTTGGACACTATTTGCCTGCAATCGCTGGGTTTAAAACTGCGATTACAAAACTGTTTGGTTGCACGATTGCAAACGCAGCTTCCTGCAATCACAATCGCAGCGTAATCGCGCAACCAAACACACCCTAAAGCATGTCCCTGATGCTCTTACACATCAAGAGATTATAATGTTCATTATCTTTCATTATCATTTTGTATAAACTCTCGATATTGAAATGAAACATCACCGTGATTCATTGCGACAAGAACACTCAAATCATACTTTTTCTTATCTTGATCTTTCTATACTTCATAATCTTGTAATTTGTACCCCTTCCATCACACACCTTTTTTGATACTCTCGTCACCGTCACTTTCATTGAAGCAGTGAACTCGCTATGAGACATGGGGAAGTTTGTATTAGAAGAAAGAAAAAAAAAAACAATCAAGACATCCAATATTAATCAAATGAAACATGGGGAAGTTTATTCATTTACACCACAAATACGTGGAAAAGAAAAAAATTCAAGAAAAGAAAAATCTTCCGGCCTCTTAATTCTTTCTCATATCTCAAAAAAAAAAAAAAAAAAAAAATCAAAACATCTTGACCCGCCTTTTGAAGGCCTTATTGGAAGCCTTGGAGACCAGAAGCCCCACCCCAAGACACACAACCCAATCCCTAAATCAACGGCCCAGCTCAACCCCTCCACCTCCTCCTCATCCCAACCGTCCGATGATCCCACCATCTCCCACTCCCCTCCGCACTCACAATCACATCCGTCCAATCCCTCCTCCTCCTCCTCCGGTATCTCCTCCAACCCCGAAACACTCCTCCGCCTTCTCCTCCTCATCTCCACCTTCTCTCTCATCGGCCCCTCCGCCGCCTCCGCCGCCACCTGCACCTCCGCCTCCGAAAACCCCCCCACCTCCCCCCCCTCCGCCGCGCATTCACATCCCAATCTCCAACCTCCGTCGCACCCCGGCCTGAACCCCCCCTTCAAAACCCTCTCCCCACCAACGTAGATCTCGAACCGCGCCCCGCTCCCCACCCTAACCCGGTCCGCGCTCGCGTACACCGCCTCCCGCCGCCAGCCCGGCCCGGTCGGTCTGACCCGATGGAGGGCCACGTAGGCGGCGGCCGAGAGGTCGTCTACGACGCGGGGAAAGTAAACGAGGGTCAGGGTTTCGGGGAGGGGTTCGGAATGGTCGGCGTGGGAGACGGAGAGTCTGAGACGAAAGCCTCGGATGTTAAGCCGGTCCCCCTCCCTCTCCCTCCGGTCGTGGAAGTCGTGGTATTCGTTTCCTCTGCACATCTTGATCTTTTAATTTTGTTGTTCTGTTTTTGTTTTCTTGGGATTTCAACGAGTCTTTCTCTTGATATTATTATATGTTCTAATGAGGGAAGAACCAAACCCGTTTGCGGGGAAGAGAAACAAGAGGCAGAGTTTGGAGTTTTATGAGATTCGAAAGGGGATTGGTCGGGGGCCGTTCCTTATTCTGGGGGTCGAAAGCACGCGGTTTTCTTTTGCCCAACTGACAATTGTGATATTGTTTTTTTTCTTCTTTATTAATAGGTTTCCAATTCCCGGCCTTGACCCCCATATTTTTTGAGGACCCTATATTTTAAAATAAAATATTTTTTATTCCCTCATTTAGTGGGATTTTTTTTTATAATTATCGTATTTAGTTTTTAAAAGTTTATTCGTATTTTTTCTAAATTTTTTTTATTTGACAAAAAAAATCTCCTAGAAGTTTAAAATACTCAAATCAATTGTTTTTAAAAATTATACTTAAAAAATTCTTAATCTGTCCTTGTATATTGTGCCCCAATGCAATAGATGATATTTTAGTATTCTAAATATTTATTCACATTTTTTATTTTTTTTAGATATTTACATATTTTTATAATGTCATTAATACATATTCATTTTAAAAAAAAAACATCAATATTTAATAGAATTTATCATAAAAAAACTCAAATTATATTGGTACATATTTCACAAAATCCACTTGATAACAAAGAATTTACAATAATAAAAAATTTAATATACATGAAAATGTGTTAAATATATTAATAAAATTAAGAGAATGAAATATTTTAATAAAGTAATGTATTAAGGATTTAATTGCATAAGGGTATACTAGTCTTTTGTGTTTTCAAAACTGTAAAATGAGAATTTTTAAAGTATAATTTTAAAAAATTGTTCATTTGATTATTTTTAACTTTTGGGAGACTTTTTCAGTCATTGTTTTTAATATATTATTGAAATTTAATTTTAATATATTATTTGGTTTAGAATAAAATCAATACATGTGAAAAATGTTATTTTTCATATATTAGATATTTACATACATGTTTATTTTTTGTTCTTTTCGGATTTTTTTATCTTCTTTTTTGGTTTCTACTCCCCGTTTTTGTGGGATTTTTTTGGATCATGTTTAATATTTTTAAAAATTTATCCATATTTTTATCCATTAGTTTTATTTGTTATGTTGGGTCACATTTTTTTTTTAATTTCGTTATTCATTTTTTCCGTGCCACTGTCTTCTTTTATTTGTTGGTGCCTCTCCCGATTTTATTGGGGTTTTTTTAAACTACGTCATATTATTTTTAAAATCTTATACGTATTTTGTTTTCTCTTTGTTAGTTTTGTTTGTCAGGGGATTTTATTTGATTTTTCAAAAATCATATCAGGATCACATGTTTTTATACTTCTATAATTTTTTGTTGTTTTTTTTTTCTGTTCATTTTTATCATTTATTTTTTGCTTTTAAACAAATATGTTATTTCATTTTTTTTCTTTATTTTTATTTATTTTATTTAATTGGTTAAACTTGATTGTTTAAAAATTAAAATTATTCAAAATTTTCTGCGATAAGAAAATACCATGTAAATAGACCCCTTCCGCTCGTTGGAAAAAAAAATTTATTTTGAAAAGACCTATGCTTGGTCGGTAGTGATTCTACATTAAAATATAAAGATGCGTTATATATTTATATGTATAATAATTGAATAAGATAAGAAAATAAACATGGGTCATTGCTAGTGGCAATATGATTTCAATATAACGTTATAAGTTGTTGGTTTTTTTTTAATGTATATCCTTGCTATATTTTATTTTTGTTTTATTTTTGTTAAGATATCTTAGTAAAAATCATCCTTACATAAATACCTTTCACAATTTTATAAATTGTGCATTGGTGCTCCTATGGTCAACTTCCGCAAGCTAGGATTAAATGTTACCATTAAATTCCTATATAAAAAGTCTAAAATATCCAAGTTTCACCTTCTTCATTAACTTTCAAAGCAATACATTTGTACATTTACACCACGAATGTCTTTCATCTTCCAAACAGTGATTAAAATTCTTTTTGAATACGTGAAAATGAAAATGAAGATAATAGTGATTTGTGGTTTAGGACAAGAGAGATGAAGTAGTTGATTTAGGGTTAGGGTTTATCTAGTTTAAATAGGGAAAGAGAGATGAAAAATATCTAATTGACGACAAGGGAAAATGAGTAAATGCACGCACCAAGGTTACTTGCTTAGGTAACGGAGGGCAATGATGCACAACTTATGAAATTTTGAGGGGTATATATGTAAAGATGATTTTTATAAGGGTATTTTGATAAAAACGTAATATAACAGGGATATAAATGCAAAGAAACCCTAAATTGTTTTCAAGCACACCTATTTACTTGAAAATCATACGCAATTATAGAATTTTTTTCATATACATGCATAAGATTTCAAACAAATTGTATAAAACTAGTTTTTGTGTACACACATTCACACGAGTTAATAAAGTGCTAAAATATAGTCTACTTATTTTTAAACTTTAAAATATATAATGATATCAAACCGTCAAAGGCATAAACAAATTATATTATTTCTGATTTGAATGATTAAATCATGGTGAATGTCTTAATTCATAAGCCATATTAAGAAAGTGCATACATGCATACTATTTTAGGCCTATAGTTAAGCAAAATAGAATTTTATAAGATAACATCATAAACGATCTTGTAAGCTTCATTTCTCCAAAAATAATATAGTACAATTTAAAAACTTTAATAAAGGAGTAACAAAAACTTTAAAAATAAACCAATATTCTGACATCTAAAATTATTCAGGCTTTTACTCTAAAAGATTTTGACTCTGATATAGATTATAATATTTTTAATATCAAATTGTCAATAATATTTATGACCCTAGTAATTAATAAACAGATTTAAATTTTTATATTGAAAGTCAAAATCCTCTATTTAATATTTATAAAGGGAGAGAGAGACTGTTAAGAACCATGTAGATACACTTCTTGCATGAAATAAAAAGGATTTACAAAAATTTACGGAATAGCAAATTTTAATCAATGTAAATATGAAAATGAAAACTGAAATAATAATAAAAACTTCTCATAAATAACTTTATGAGCTTAAATAATGAGAATAAAATATTTATTTTAGAGCAGCTCCAACCGTTCGGTAAAACGGCAAAATGGAGCTCGAGATCACTCCAACCGATCGACAAAAAGGGTCTCCATTTTGGAGGCCCTCAATTGAGACTCTATATTTGGAGGCTCACTGTTTGAGCCTGAGCCTCCAAATATAGAGGTTTGTTTGTTTTGTTTTTTTTAAATAATGTTTGATAACTTATACAATATAATTTAATTTTCATAAAATTGATATCATTGGATAGATGGCGTTGATACGATTCAAATAAGTCTAATATTGAATATGTTTAACATATGTTTAAAAATGTTATATATTTAATAATATTTTTAAATTTGTTACATTAATATTATATTAATTATTATTTGCACTTATGTACTAAAATAAATTTATTCTAATTAAAACTGATAGTACAACAAAAGAAAGTACATAAAAAACTAAATAAAGCACAACAACAAAACACAACTACACATAATAAGACAAGATCTAGATCAAAAAAATAATATAAAAAAATAAAATAGAGATGAAAATAGAGATTGTGGTTGGAGTTGATGGATGAGTAGTGAGACTCTAAACTCACTTTTTCATTTTTTAAATATATTTTGGGACTCCATTTTAGAGGTCTCCATTGGAGATGCTCTTATAATTTTATGAGTATCTTAATAGTCAAAATAAAAACCGTGGATATGATTTGAAGTTTAGCAAGTTATGTTTTGAAATAAGAGACCTTGTTATAAATTTAGAAATATGAAGAACACGTTGCAGGAAATACTAAAGACCTGTTTAAACTCACTAAAATATGTGATGGTTAAAAATAAATTAGTTGTTTCAGAATTGAAATGCTCAAATGCAAAACCAAATTGTCCTTCAATAAGAAAATTGTGAATATAAATAATACAGAGTAAAAAATTACCCAAGTTTTTTTTACGCTTGAATTGCCATGCTATATTTTTATCAACAAATTATTAGTGCAAACAAAGATCTATATCAAACATAAATCCAACAAAAAAATGTTGTCCAAAATACTTGGGCTCAGCTCCACAGAGAGAGGTTGCAATGAACATAAACATCGTGTAAGTGAAACCCTATGTTTCAACAAGTAAAAAAACACAATCAAAATGAAAGGTGTACCTTCCTGACTACAGGAGAAGCAAAAAAACATTCACTGATGATTTTAACCATTAAATAAGAAGTATTTCCTCCCAAAAAAAATCATAAACCTTCAAGCTATATCAATCAATGAAACTTATTAGAACCCAAAAATTTGAAGAGAAAACTGTAAATGAAATCAGTGGAACTCAATAGAACCTAAAACCCAAA
>CM060874.1:22560255-22685255 GCA_030737845.1 Acorus calamus | reverse complement strand
TAAAGAAATGTGCAGATTTATTTGTGAATTAATCAATAATTCTGAGCATTACTCTACCACTACCAAAATAAGATGAGAGTTTTTATAAGCCTCTTAAATTCATGTCCAAGGTAATCTCTATCGCAGCTTCACATTCTTCCACTATGAGATTACTGTCAAGCTTTCGTTGACCGTTCAAGATCAATCTCATCAGAATTCTATATTGACAAAACCCTATTGATGTGTTGACTATTGAAGCTAGTACTACCAAACCTCAAAACACTTATTCCAGGCTTTTTATCACAGTCAAGCCGCACATCATCACACCAAAGCTACACATCCTACACACTGAAACATATAACAAAGTCTGGTGTAATTTCATTCCTATATAATATATATATATATATATATATATATATATATTCCATTTGCAAGAGATGTGGCAAGATTTTGGGAGTAAATGTATCCTTGGGGGAAAAAAGGTACCACATCTACACCCATATTCCATGGAGCATGGACACGACACAAGAGGAACATGGTGACACAGGAAATCTTGAAAAACTAGGACATGGACATGCAAAGACAGGACAATGAATAAATAAATAAACAAATAACAAATTTATAATGTGAATATCTATGATTATTTGAAAAATCTAATCCACATCCATGTACCATAATAAATTGATATAATTACAATAATTTGTCAACTATCAAGTCTGTTAATTTTGTAATATCATAGTTATTTAATAAAAAACCATACATAGTGTCGTGCGTTCGCGCCAAATCCATCTCATGTCCAAGGCATGCCCAAAATTCAAAAAATTAACTTTGCATTTTGTACACGTATGGAATGTCACCAACAAGTGTCCAAAGCATGTTGGGTCCTGTCCCTCATCCAATACATGTTGGACATGAACACAACACATTCATTGAAGTCTCCATGCTTCCTAGCATGTGTAAGTCTTATTGCTTCTAACACATGACAAAAAGAGATCCCAGCATGCCCAAAATTCAAAAAATTAACTTTGAATTTTGTACACGTATGGGATGTCACCAACAAGTGTCCAAAGCATGTTGGGTCCTGTCCCTCATCCAATACATGTTGGACATGAACACAACACATTCACTGAAGTCTCCATGCTTCCTAGCATGTGTAAGTCTTATTGTTTCTAACACATGACAAAAAGATATCCCAGCAATCAGCACCTACAAATCATACTTTCTTTGAAAACATAGGAAAGAACTTTCTGACAATGAAAATTTTATTGAAATTAAGGAACACAAGCTATATCCACCCACGAATAGTGAAGAAAAATAAGTCTGCTCACCTTGAGGAGTTCAGATGACCTGAAGCCCCCCAGCCAGAGAAAACACCTCTCTGCAGGTGTCTTCCACATACCTGATAACACGTGGAAAACATCCGCTTTAGCAGCAACGCCCTTTAACCTAAAAATTTCATCGTAATGAGCCAGCACACCGTCCACAATGGAACGAAGTTCAGCATCGCCCGCATGAGAATTCACAGCTGCTCTTAGCTCATTTATCTGACGATTATGCTCCTCCAGCCATCGTGCATATTCCATGTCAAATGCCAGTGCACCTGCAAAACACCATATCAAAAACATATTTAGATCTCCACTAACAAAAAAAATCATATGAATCATTAGAGGGACAGACTTCTTGTCAGTCCACCCACAAGGCAATCAAATGTGCAACATGAATTGGATCCCCCAAGATTGAACCAAACAACCAAATTTCAATCGAAAGTATGTGTAGTCTCTCACTCTGTGCCAGGATTTTAAGCTATGTAAAACATTCAGTATCTGTGTCATGTCCTAGTCCAACATGGAATCTGACACGGGTCATATCAATGACCCACGTTTGTCATTGCTACATAGATGGTGACCATCTCACTGCAATGTTATATGCATTAAATCCGAGATGGAGAGACCAAATCAATAATTAAAAAAAAAGCATTTGAATGCACATGTGCTATCATTGCTTCATATTGAATCAATTCCAATATCTAATAAGTCCATAGCACATTTCTATAAACATATTAAATATTCAATAATTTAATATATGTATAACCATCTCTCCTCTCAAAAAATATATTGCACAATCACCCTCCATATATGGTTTTTTCTTTAAGTGATATCAGTCAGACACGCAGCCATGTTTCTTTGTCTATGTTACATAAATTTCTTTGCATACTCAAAACCGTTTTTTCTTTTTTTAAAGAAAAAAAAAGGAACTTCGAAAGAGGAAAATAACTAGTGGCTTTATCAAAGAATAAATCATATGTATTTGGTATGGGCATTCCAGAAGACTATTCTCAGAAGTATAAGATTTCACAAAACATAAGTAAATGATGATTCTTTTTGAAGGAATAATACATAGATGAGCCATAAAAAACCCAAAAACAAACAAATTCATCAAACCACCCAAGGAATCAAATCATGAGTTAAAATACCATTTCCACTCATGGAATGTGCCTGGTCTCCGGAGCTTGATATAAAAATTCCCTGTGAAAAATAACAGTTACGAAAGTGAGAAATATAAGTGCTTTGCACAAGAAATACATTGGCGGAATTATCAAAATGAAATAGGGCATGAAGTGCTTTGAAGATCCATCAGATAATACCTGCTGACGTGCTCGTTGGAGCTCCTGCTCTAACTGGGTTAGCTTTAGACGGCTACTCTCAAGCTGCTGGACATATGCCTTCAAGAATGGATAATAACTATCATCAGTAGATTTCATTTGAACCACTAAACATGCAGTTTCTCTGCAACATATTCCAGCAGACTTGAGCACTCAACAGGTGAACAACTGAACATATAACATTACATTATAATTCTTGTGCAAGTAAGATTCCATTTCTTCAATAAGGTATAAAACCAAACAATTTCCTATGCATACATCTCAATCAACATGTGATTTATCACCATGACCAGACAGAATTTAATAGGTGTATAAACAGGTAAATGAAACAAAGAACAAAAATTCACCTCAGATGAAGAACAAAAAAATTAGATTTTTTTTTTTTTTGAATTTAAGAAATTTAGAATTAATAAACAATTAATACATGTGTTGGTTCGATTCAATTGTCGTTAATATTTAGCCTTTACCAACAAAAGAAATTTATAACTCTCTCTTACCTCTTTTTGGTAGAAAGTGGGAGTAAGAGGTCGATCCCACAAGGAGACTATGGAAGCAAACAAGTAATTGTAAAAGATATCAATTCCCAAAAAGATTTTAAAACAAGAATTTTGAAAATTGATCCAAGGAAGCTACTTTAAAAGCTAAAATAAAATTCTAATTTGAATAAAGATACGATAAAAAAAAGCCACCAAGGATTAGAAACCACCCCACAAGTATGATTGATTAGATCTTTCTATTGCACTTATATTTCCCTTACTTCACATGAATCAAGAGATTTTACTTGGTCACATGGAGAATATAGATTTAAAGTTCTCTTTTAACATTTCATTAGTTGATACACCATTAACTACTAGATCAAGGACGGTTCTTATAGTGAAGACCCTCTTCCTTGACAGTTAAGATATTCAACCAATGACAACAAAATATTTCAAAGAATGTAGTTCACTTCTACTCGATTTGAAAATAGGGTTTATAAAGTATCAATCATGTCTCATCTAAGTAAAACGATGAAAGATCTTAAAATACCCATAATCAAGATAAATCTGAGTTGAAGAAACTATATAATCATTAAGCATAAATCAAAATAATATAAGATGCACAAATAAAAGATCTAATCACTCATACTCATGGGGTGGAATCCTCTCCTTGATGGGAGGATTCTCTAGCCTACCATGGTTGGTGATATTCTAGAATAACAATAAAAATATTCCATGAAAATCAAAGAAAGGAGAACTTTTTATTGATTAAACATAAACAAAATACAATAGCATCTATGTCTAATACAAAAGAAACACAAACTGAAGAGAAAAAAACTTAAAATAAAGAAGAAAGAACAAGAAAATGGAAGACTAAAATTCTGCTCAGCTGGAAATCTTCTCTCTCTGTGCTGTCCTCCCTCTGCAGGCCCCTTTTATAGAGGGCTGTAATGGCTGGGGCTTTTAAGGCTGGACAGCTGTCCAGGATTTGAAAAATCCTTGCTGTTTTGGTAGGAATTTGTAGCTGACTTGGTGGGAATTTGGAGGATTTGCTAATGCTGATTTTTAGTGATTTTGATAGAGATTTAATACTGATTTGACAAATCAGATTTGCTGATTTGTGGCTGTCTGCTGGAGATGATTTGTGAGGGAGATTCTCTCTTCTTTTGGCCATTGTGATGATCCATTCTTTCCCTAATTGTTGTAGACTTTTAGGAATTGAATATTCACATGTTCTTTTCCTCCAATAGCATGTATTATCTTCATATCCTATGAAATTTGGATTAGAATCTCCATGACAAATATAATTATGCACATGAAATGTATAAATGTAGTTTATTTGTGCATATTATGCTTTGAAAATAAAATTCCCTAATAAGTATGTAGAAAATGATATATTGCATAGGGAAATGTCCAAGACAACTCTAAAAGGTATATCAAAATATGTATTTTTGAACATCTAACAACATGTAATCTTAATGACGGAAACAAAAATCGGCAGGAGATCTAAAATTGAGGTAAAAAGAACATACTTTCTTCCTCAGTCTGCTTTTCCTTGCAGCTTCACGATTTTGGGCGAGCCTACGAAGCGTCTGTGAAAACAAAATATCTCCATATAAGTATATGAATAGCAGCACAATAACAGTCATGATGTGCAGATCATTAGATTCCTTGATAGTTATAACCTTTTGATCTCCTGTCTTCTCCTTCGATCTGTCACTCGAATCAGAAGCTGCAAGGGTGGCAACCATACCCCCATCAAACTGAACAGGACAATAGACAAATGTCATTGCCCCCAATAGAAACACTAATAGGTATAAGCCAATCCAACAATTTAGGCCCATAGGATCTCTAAAGAGAGAAGGCAATGCAAAGTTTGATGGTTTCATGTGGTGAATAATCAAATAATAATCAGTTGAACTTATAACCATGTTTACAAGAAAAACATATTTCCCTAGTATTTAGAGTTAAATGGGAAAAAAAAACACCCATATTTATGAGGGTGTAAGACATGATACTCTAAGTACTCGTTTGGATACGGAATCGGCCACAGAGAAACCTAGAATTAGACAGAATAAGTAATTTTTGGTGTTTGGATGCAGTGAATACCCTGGGGTAACTTATACCAGAATGAATGGCTAAAAAGTGATATATGGATTCTAACCAACCCATGGAATTAAAGTTATTTCAGATTATTCTACCCAAAAAATATATGGGCCCATTGTCAAATCATTTGTCACCACCTCTTATAAATCACATATCAAATCAACTTCATCATTTTTTCACCTCTTATAAATTTTTATCCACACTTTATTCACATTTTATTCAAACAACAAAATTTTTATTATTACTCCTACGAGAATAATTCAAAACACAACCAAACACAAAATCACATATTTCACTGCTATACCCACTTATGCTGGAATAACTATATACCCTAGAATAAGTATTATATCCAAACATGGGCTAAAGACAACCAATAATTAGGGAGTGGTGTGGAGCACATCAGAGTAAATACTTTTTTTAAAATAGAAAATGAGTGCTATTATTATTGATAAAAATTTCTTGATTGCAGGTTGTTATATTCCACACCATTCTTCATGAACCAGTCAGCCACCCAAAGTGCTTCTCCTGTGTTGCTGAATGCTAGATGTTATCCCATCTCAACAGTGAAGGGTTTGCCAAAATTCTAATAAATCATAAGGGACACCAATAGCATAAAGATTATTCAACAAAAGTCAACATGAATGATCCTCGGGAATATGGCATCTGAAAATCAAACAATTCAGATTTTTGACTTGTTAACTTATAGTGCAGTCTAATTAATCCATAAGATAATAACATTAAGGAATGGCCGAATGGGCATATACTTAATAGACAACTGTAAGGGTATATAATCGCACACCATCTTGGGCCACTACGTGCCCCAAATGCAGCAAACCGGAATGCCAAACTTACAGCCAAACTCCAAGACTGAATGCTCCTTGACCAAACACCCAGAGCTTGGTGTGGAGCATCAAACCCCAATGAACACCTTGCCAAGGATTCAGCCCTCATTTGCACAAATGTACCGTTCCACATAATTCAGACACATATCTCCAGGATCTCGGAGTCTTTTGACCCATCTTAAAAATTGAACAGGGTCTTGGAAAGTTCTCAGCAGTTACACCAGATCCACAAATCTATAGACACTCTCCAAAAACTTTGGATCATTCAATCATAGATACAGAAATTCAAACCAAACGACTAAACAAGGTACACGCAATTTCCTTTCCAAAACCTTATCATAATCTTCGTTGAATTCTCCATAAATCAAGCACGGGAATATTTTTGGGAGACCTCTCCCTCTTTCTCCACCAAGAATGACGATCTAGCTCACACCACCAGTCGGAGATCAGTCCCTTCAACTGCAACCATTCATCATCAGTGCTCGGTCCAAACCCAGCAGTTGACCCCACCCGAGTGCGATACCAAACAAACATATAGTGCATTCTCAGGTGAAGAGAGCAAATTCTTCCATAACATTAAACCAAATTATAGCATATAAATTTCACAGTAAATTTCAAAACTGAAAGCAAGCATATGCTCAGTATCAAAGGATGGGTGTCAGTGTTCTCCAAGTCCACAGATCGTATTCCTCCTCTTGCCAAAAAAAAACTAGTCATTACTTGTACATTTGATGAACATTGCTGTTGTTATGTTGTCCCTTAGTGATGCCTATTTCCATTCCAAATCTTGTTAACATGAAACATCTGATTTGAGTACAATGAATGAAAAATCTATGCCAAGAGTCATTCAAACTAAAAATGAAACAGCCAGACATTGGAGAAGAAACAAAACTGATGGATATGTTTTTTGAGAAAAGGTTAGCAAACTAGAGAATACAATCACTTATAGAAGATTAACAACAATTTTTTGCTTCACCAAAAAGATGAATTAGTTTCTTCTTCTCAGTATATAAAGAAGAAAACTATAAAAACTAAAATGTAGAGGTCTAAAGTGCACTCACAATAGCCATGCAACCCTAAAAACAGAGTGGCCTAAAGAAAAAGGACTCATATAAGAACATCATAGAAAAATAAAGTATCAAAGCTGCAAATTCCAGGAACGAATCTTCCTTTTTATTTTCAAGGAAAAAAGAAAAGAGGTACCACCATATCAGAACTATTCTCAAATATTAGTAAGCTTTTCATAAATAAATAAAAAAAAATAGTATTAAGTATGCCATCATGTAATGGAAGAGAAATGCAAACAATTATAGTGAAAAAAGCATTGTCAAAGAAATTCTAAACCCACTACACTTTCATTTCATCTTGAAATATAAACAATATGAGAAAAAAGGTACAATATATTGAAAGAGGGAAGGGAACCAGAAGGTTGGGCGTATACGCATAGGGGTGGTAATTTTGTTACATGAGCTAGGTAAATGCCTCCACCTTTAGAAGAACCTAGGCCCCCTATATTTGCCTCGACTTCATTGCAATAGCCTCCAATCACGTCTCTCCTCCGATCAGAGCATCTCCGCACACTGAAACCCTCCCATGGTTGAGGGTGCCATACCACTCTGTTCTTCACCCTGTTAACTGAATGTTCAAGCTCGGCTCGTTTGTCTAATCGAACGAGCCTAAACGAGTTTTAACCGAGCCGAGCCCGAGTAGATCGGCTCGTTTACCAACCCTATATACGCAACCTTATTACCCCTACTGTTTTCATTATGTGAATCAGTTGACTAGCTGTTTACATATTAAAGGTCATTACTGCATTCTTGAATCTATTCTCACTATTCAACCAATGCAAGGTATTGTAATGTCAAAGACAATATGAAATTTGACATATTCTCTTCATGACCAAACAAGGTTCAACTATCTTAAGATTTTATATATCTTGCAAGTGCACACACATCACAAACATCATGTGAAATCAAACAAGAGGGAGAAGGGACCAACAACGCCTAATCTTTACTGAACAACAGTCACAACATTGATAGGAAAAGCAAGAGAGTACTTTAATAACACACCAAACTATACCAATAAATTCAAACTTATATTACCTACTCTTTATATGGTGGAAGAAACAATCAGTATGTACAAATATAAATCAATAAAAGAAATTATGTTTAAAATATAATGATGATTAATAATACATAAATGAAGCAGAAAGCATCACCCTTTGGTTTTTATCATCTGTTTCAACATCTGTTGAAGTATCAGTCCTTGGACTGGTATCTGCCATTGTGGACTCTCCCCAGTTTTCAAAATGACCACTAGCTAGTGAAACCAGATTGGACTGCTGTCCCTTTTGTTGAGGCAAAGTCGCTTGTCCAACTCTAGAAACTGGAGGAATATCAGGGAGCGCAAGAGGCTGAGATATATAAAAATAGAAGAACATCATTAGAATAAGCAAGCCTTCAACCAAAGGTACAAATGTCATTAATATCCAACAACCCTAAGCCAAACATTCATACTCTACCTTATTAAAGGAGCCAAATTGAAGAGGGTCAGAAGAGACAGCCTGACCACTTGTCTTCAGATTGAAAGACGCACCTTAGTGTATGTAAAAATATGTGATAAAGTCATCAACTACAATTATCTCATAACCTCCACTTTATATAAGGCCTAAACAAACATAACAAAAAAACCTCACAAACATCAATAGGGACAACTCATGGAATATCAATCAGAATTGCATGGATGGATTTTTCTATGAGAATTTCGATGCCTCAAATTTTGGAGAAATGCAAGTAGAGGAGTTATAGAATACATGTATTATTAAATTAGGAGCTCTCGCTAAGAAGACTCTACTTTTGTGAGAAAAAATGCACTGTGATGTACTAATTGAAAATAAATGAACCTTCCAGTTTTCACGAAACTTTGGAAGAAAGCTATATTATGGTTGATGAGGTGAGATCGCACGAAGATTTATAGGAGCAAAATGACTAGGCCATAGCTTAGGGGAGTCTATAGAAGGTCTATGAAAATAGAGTTTCGGCTTCCACAACTGTCATAAAAATTCATTCAATGTACCCAACGAATGAAATCTATATCTAGTTCATATATTAGTTAATTACTTTTTTAATGAGTCATATCTGCCACTCAGACAACCTCCCAATCTTTCTCCACTCCATGCATGTCTGTTATTCAGTGTACTCAAGCCATTCTGAGACTTAGTCACATTGTCTAGCATCAATTGAGGCTAGGGCTTGGTTTATTTAATAAATGATCCAATCCATCCCTAGTCGAGACACAATTGGCAAGGGGCAAGTAAAAACAAGGCTCTAATTCAAATATGAAGTTATGAACAGTAAATACCAGCAGCATCTACGCGAAATCCAACAGATTGTTCAAGTCCACCAAAATCTGAAACTCGAGAAGAATGCATGTTGTTGCCTTCTGTGCTACTGCGAAGAAGCATGCAGATATATCTCATTTCCAAATAATAAGTACAAACTCTAGACCAAACAATATATGTAATTAAGATGAGACCATGAATGTCTTACCATGATAAAAAAAAGGAAATGGAACAGAAAAGTATGGTTTCAATTCAGCTAATTCTGCCTTAATTTTGATCATCACGGTTCTTATTCACTAGACGCACATAAAATATGTTCATAGAATCAGAGAGCTTGGTAAAGACTCCCATCTTTCTTACACCTGGTTAAAGTGAAAATTTCTTTTCTTTTCTTTTTAAAAAAAGGGAGTGATGCCACCAATGTCAGGTCAATGAAGAGGATTACCAAAAACATATGAAATAAGAAAAGAAAAGGGTAGACTTGATTTACATCACTGGGGTAGTGGGGTGCCTATCCTCTAGTTTAAAAAAAAAATACTTGCAGGGACTATAAAAGCTGGGTACAAAATCTTTCTTTCACCCAGTTCAAAATAAATTTTCTATTGCCTCCGTTTGAAACTTTCTTTATCGTCAAGTACAAATTGCATCTGAATCAACCATTTCAGAAAAACAAAACATCTACAGTCACCTGTCATGTAGATCCAAGTAAGCAAGCAAACCTATAAAATACTATCAAACAGTGAAGACCCATAGAAACACTTGCATTCATATCGATATTCATAATGAACTAAATGGAGAGAATCAAAAAATTCAACAAAAACCAATTGAAAGCACAAACCAAAGATTGACATGTAACAACAACAAAAAGTTTCAAATGAAGGGCTGATTTACATTGCATGTGTGGTGGTTGGAGGCGGAGGGACGAAGCTCGGCATCGGGACCCCTGCCACTTCCTTATCATCATCCACGCTCACCCCACCTTTCCTACTCCCCATTCACCGCCACCATCATCATCACCACCACCACCACAGCTTCCACACAACCACCACTTCAAAGAGAGGAACCCCCTCAAACACTCAGATGACAACAACCCTCCAAAAACCCTTATCTCCCCCAAATCAAACCCTCAAGAGGAACACCAAAGACCACTCCCAGCACACCTGCACGTCCGTACGATCAATGAGAGACGCAACAAAAAAGATTGAATTTTTAATGAGGAAAGCTTTCCAAAATAGGCAAGGCATCCTTGAAAAAAAAAACCCTAAAACAAACGAGAACGACAACTCTCCAAACAATAGTCCGTACAATCCAAGCAAAACCCCAACCTTCACTTCCGACCCAATAAAACCAAAACCACACAAACTGACCCAGTAGCGAATCCGACCAGATTTTCACAAAACCGATCGCAAAGACCGGATTTTGATGGAACCCAATCGAAACCCAATTAAAAGCTGAAACCCTAAAGAACACTAACCCTTTTTCAGCAGCTCCGAAAGTCGATCGAACCAATCAATCCCTCTTTCTGCCGCCGAACCCAATCAGTCCCAAATTTCGACTTCGTTAATCAATAATATAATATATTTATCCAACCAAACCTTTCAAAAATCGCGATTTTAACCAAATTGTGTGTGGTTTTTTTTTTTTTTTTTTTTGACTGATACGAACTATGATCGTTTGGAGTACAAATAACTGAAATATAATTGAAAAAATAAAATAAAACCGATTTGAATTTCCAAAATTACCCCTCTATAGCGCGTTCACGACATCCGTCCGATCAACATCGTGAGGTCACCATTCCTCCAACTCGATGGCTTGGAAACCCACTTTGACCGGAGTCGGAGTGCGATGTATCTATAGTCACCCCTTTTAATTTATTGTCACTCCCTCATTTGGTGCCGTGAGTGTGAAGAATCGCAAGAAAAGGGGGTGACGATATTAATTAGAAGGGTCCACGGTGGGGTGGAGGGGTGTTTTAGTCATTTTCGGTTGACAGAAGAATCCTGTAAGCACTCGAAGCGAGGGGCAGTGCCGTAATTACGACGAAAAGTGGGCCTCGATTCGGGGGTGGACGCGCGTGCCGGAACCACGTGCGAGCTGATTTTATTTATTATATATATTTTGAAAACTTGTCTTAAAAATAATTAATTTTCCTTCCATTCTATCCTTCAAAAATTTTAAGTTTATGATATTTATAACTATTTTAATATAAATAATAGTAAAATAATTTTATTTATTTATTTATATTTTAAATTATTCTAATTATTAAATATAATAATAAAACTTTTATTATTTAAATAAAATGTTAATAAGATATAAATAAAAATTTATAAAAGATTAAAAAATAATAATAAATTATTTATATAAGGTCATGATAATTAATTTGACATAGTGGACCCACATATTCTTTTGGGTTGAATAATCTAAAATAATTTGATTTCAAGAATTGATTAAAATACATATACTGTTTTATATAATTTAATTATGACATACATATTTATTTATTTCAACCTTTCAAACACCTATTTTAATATTATTTTAATTAATTCTTATTTATTTTGTTTCTTATTCTCAAATCAAACATAAGATAACTCTTATTTAAAAAACGGAATAAACGAAGAATATAATGTAACGGGGATGAATAAACCTCAAATTTATTAGGTTTTTAAACATAAAATAACTTATTTTTTTTATAATGATACAGCTAATCTATTATTGATAATAAAAAAACATTTATTTTGAGCCAATCAAGAGAGCCATTATAACTGAGCCGCCCTGAAAAGCGAGATTTGGGTGGATCTCCTCCGAAATCATCAAATATAAAATGACGAGAACACCCTCCTATTCCCAAAGTCAAACGGCGTGAACTTCCCCGAAATGACGTTCGTGCCCACTCTCACGGTTTAGTGTGACTGGTGTTCTTCTACCTTAACCTGCTCATCGATTCACCTAAACATGGTTACAGCCCAAAGGTGAGTGAGGTGAGATAATGGGAATTCAAAATTACAGTGATTATTTAAATTTTTAATATCATAGAATAATGATACAGGATATTTGAATTTGAAAAATATATATTATAAACCTATATAATTTTATAATATATTTTTGGGTGATGTTACATTTAAATTTTTTTTATAATACTAAATGCAGTCTTATATATATTGAACATATATCTTGTTAAACAATGTATATACCTCATTAATTTTTTTCTTTCACTCACTGAAAATGGTTCATTCAATTTCAAATGCAATGACATACCTTTTTTTTTAGAAAAATAATATACATTTTTTATAAAATCATATAACTCATGAGATGAAGTTCATTATTAAAAAAAAAACATGTATAGTCTGAGTTTTGATCAATAAAAATCATTGAGTCAAACATTTTCCTATATTCTTTGAAGCGAATGCAGTTTTTTATTTTATAAATCTATTCTCCCTTTTTTAGGGACTTTTTACATGACCTACACATGTTTCATCATGTCCTTCCAACAAAATTATTTTTTTAGATCGGGGAATACTAATTTTTAGTGGCCTATGTATACATGCCTCAGTATGTTCTTTAATTGGACTAAATTTTCTTCAACGGATTTATTAAAGCATAATAAACTTTTTATAATGCAACAACACAAAACTAAACCTGACAATTATTCGAATAATCCACATCTATATCCGAATCCAAAATTATCAAAATTTTCATATTCTGATATCATACATTGGATCCAAATATACTGAGATATTGGTTCTGAAAATAGTTGTACCTGAAATTTATATTATATTATGTATTTATTATAAACATTATTATTCATATTTATAGAACACATAAATCACAATGTACAATAATTTATGTAATAAAATTCAGATAGACATGGACATGTCACTCTTTAAACTATAAGTTGAGAAGAACACATTTCTCATATCAATTAATCAATTTCACAAAAATGGACCATCCAGTCACCCACAGATCCAACATAAAAAAAATAAAAAAGCCCCCCAAAGAAGCATCATCTGTCTTTTGAATCAAGAGATGTTCATTCTCCTGACTCTTTTGGCTCTGATGGATTATAACCAACTCTCTTTTTGGCAGCTTGATCAGACCCCTTATCTTGGATGTCAAGGCTTATGTTTTTGGATGAAAATCATCAGGTGACGCCAAGTCTTTCAGTACGTAGGAATTGAGGTGTCGACCCTGATGGCGTACGCATGAATTCCTCCTGCTATGTTGAATACTCTCTTGAATCCCTGAAACAAATTAAAACCACCTTTTATGGGGTAGGAAATCATGTTATGCCTTTCATGTGCAAAGTATAGCTTGACATGCAGACATGCATTGACACAATTCTACAGAGGATAAATGAGATGAGTCACAGTGCACAATCTTGGATGGAAAATAAATCACAGTGAAGGAAACCTGATAAAATAGGAGACAAAATAGAGGTTTTCTCTACTATTAAACAAAGAGATGTGCATGCCCACTGAGTGACGTTCCCTAAAGACGCATCCTAATCATTTTTCATGTTTAAACGCTTTTTTTTGTTTTTGTTTTTTTTTTTTTTTTTGGGGGGGGGGGGGGGGGTGTTGGGTGTGAACAGTAAAACCTATTTCAATGGTATAGAGATTTTTCGAACTTCTAACAAACATAAATATCAAGCCTGCTTTCAAACATCTAGGAGCAATTCCACATGAAATGGCAGAGATCTCTACAAGTTAATTAGATCATTCAAACATTAGGAGGCTTTTGGATCATTTAATATTCAGGTAGCCTGGTTGGGGCATGACTATATATAACCAGATCCTCATTGTGGAAGCTCCCAAGGACGAACACGCTTCTTCGTACACAAATATAACCACAGAGCCATATACACCAATATTGATGTAAAAAAAATTCAGATGTGAGAGCATTAAAAAAAGTGGCATGGGTTCTCATAAATGCATACACATTTCTGAAGCTTAATGTGCTATATTATTTTGACAAGAAGAATGCCTACAACATCTTCAGATGGTGTATTCATCCAAAGAACTACAGTACCTTTGAAAGACTTAAGAGAAATACCTGTGTCTGTAACCATTTCGCAACCTGCAATGACCTTATCCCATGGTGACACTGCAATGACAAAACCCAGTGTCACGACATCTGATATTAGAAATGAAGCATCTCAAGACTTTGTAAGTTATTAAATACAGTGACGACCGATGATTGTTCTGCAGTAGATGTACTTACTAAAACATAGGTGTCCTTTTCAGGATCAAATTCTGTAGTTATTTCTGATCCCCAACTGCCAAACTGGCGCAGAGGAAGAACTTTAAAACCTGGCAAAGAAGCTCGAGCTCTACCGTTGGGGGTTGGAAGGGGTGGGGGGGGGGGGGGCACAAGAACTAGTAAGCACATAGACAACAATCGAATAGTAGACATGAAAATAAATCTAGCTCTGATTTATATCTAAAAAAAAGTCCCAGATACTATCAGATGGTAAGTTTTTAATATTGACTTGGTCAAGAACCAATATGTCCTTTGTAGGTAGTATAATTGATTTCATTTTTTTATTTTTTTCATTTTTTACATCATTAGAAAATTAAAGTCATTCCAATTTGATTGCAAGCCTCCTGTTACAGCAAGGATAAATTGAGAGGGATAATAGGAATATCCATACAAAAACTTGTGTGCATGACTGCACCAAAACTGGGAAGCATATGCAGGTTCTTTACCAAAAATAGAAGAATGTCATTTGAGAAATTTAAACCCTCATTTTTCAACTTGGTGAAAAATGCTAATGCCAATAATGTTTCCCAACTTTTTCTTGTCAATAATATCGATATAAAGGGAACATGCTTACACTTCATCAGGTTCACGGACATCAATCAACTGGGCATCTTCAATGAAATTTGGATCCTGCATCTTCAGATGAATCTCTTTTGGATCAATGTCTTGAAGAATGGACTCTTCCCTGCAACATAATGTACACAGAGAAAATTAGACCCCATAGTGCTCTTCTCACCAAGCAAATTAAGAACCACAAAATCATTGACACGTTTAATAAAAAAAAATGCAACATGTTGGCAAGTAAAAATTCAGACTTCAATTTCTTAATTTTTACCAGGTAAAGAATTAGTAATGGTATTGGGGACAAAATTAGATCAAAGGTGTTTCCATAAGATCTTAAAAAAAAAAAGAAAAAAAAAAGAGCTAATTTGGGGAGTTTGGGGAGCCCACCAATGATTTGAGGTAGTCAAATAAAGAGAGGGAAAGTAATAAGAGAGAGAGGAATGCTACAACATGATATTTTGGTCTTCTGAACAATATACTAATCAAGATAGTAGGATGAAAGTTAATGATGTGTTACTGACAATTTCCCAATTAATTGTGACTTCATCCTCTATTTTATATAAACTTTCTAACAGCGTTTTGTTTAAGTAAACAGGCAATTCCACTTGGAGTTTACTTTCCCACCTCTCCAACAAAACCTGCAACAGGTGCCACCCGAATTTGGTCTTACATCGCACGACCTTATTTAAAGGAGCATTAAAAGCCGCCTCCTCAAACTCGGGCACCTGCAAAATTCCAAAAAGATGCCTCTAGAAATCTTGGCAACGAGATGCATCTATATGATAGTCAACAAATGCACACAGCTTTTTGTCTTACAGAAATCGATATGACGATACTACCATTTGAATAAATTATATTTGACATGCGATATAGCTATCATGTTTCAATAATGGAGCTCAACAACTCCAATAATGTTATGTAATTGTCACAAAATCATTTTCATTGCTCTGTTTCAATGCAGATTTTATTCCACGTCGCTTGTGATCTTTAAAAACAAGATGTTAAACATTCAGCCAGGAAATGAACAGTACATTCTGCTTGGGCAAAAATACACTGTATCGACGTACATGCATTATAGTGAGTGAATGACCAGTGCCATGCAAAGTTGTGTATTATACTATCAACTATTATGCAAATCTTCAGCAAAAGATCTCAGACTGTAAACTTTTGCATACCATTTGTCCTCTCTGGATCCACCCAAGCATTCCGCCTTTTTCTTTGGACGGGCAAATCGAGAACTCGGTTGCCAAGTCACTTAAATCATCTCCTATAAATCAGTCATATAACAACATATTAGCAAGTTTAAAAATAGCAAGTATCCAACATATCAAAGCAATACATATACAATGATATAGGTGAAATTGTTATGATATGACATTATTTGAATATTTGTGTGGGGCAATCTAGGGACATCAAAGAATCCCATTTTCACAATAAAGGATAAATACACATTATATTAATTTGAGCGAACTTTTGAATGGTTCAAATTTTCATTTCCATCTTTGTTCCTAAATCATTTGTTATAAATCGGGCGTAAAGATGGAACAAAGAAATACACTCTATATAGGCACGCGCATCTATTGACTTATTTAATGATTATTAAGTTTTGTATCATTATCATTATTTTATTTATGTATATAACTTGTAATGTTGTATAACATGCTTTCGCACATCCATAAGACTAGAGTACTATTAAAGGCAATGATATGTTAAATTCAAAACTAACCCCCAGCAATCCTCTGCTGAAGCTCTAAAAGAAGCTTCGCGTCATCTTCACGGACAAGCAAGTGCTGCACCAATATCTCTCTTTTTTCAACTTCACTGTTTCCGGTACTAAACGAAGCTGCAAATATAGAGTTCATCAAAATTTCCATTTGAACAACTTGAACCATCTACAGGTGATACCCCTCCCCCCCCCCCCCCCCCCAAAAAAAAAAAAAAAGTGACACCCACTATCCGAATCAAAACAAACAAAAAGAAAAACGCCCTGTAAGATTGCATTCCCACCAGAAACCAAACACCACTTGAAACTAAAGAGCACAAAAAATCATAATCCATGAACAGTGAACAACCATAGGTGCATAAAAGCAGTAACTTTTCAAGCAAAAAAAAACCATTCAAGCTTTCATCAATTCAAACAAATCAAGGAATCAAAGAAAACCCAATGACCCACATAAAAATAAAATTAAAAAAAAAACCAAAAAGGCAATTTCCATGTGAAACAACATATGGGTAACATCAAAAGATACCTCTTTTAACACTGGGTCTTGGACTTCCTATCATGAATGATGTGGTGGAGGGAGAGTGGGGTTGTTGTTGGGGTGGAGGAGGAGGGGGTGAGAATAACCTCCTGGTCAGGGAAGGTGGTGTGGGTGAGGAGGGGTGTGAGGATAGCAGCCTCAGTGTCTGCATGCAGAGTTTGGGGGATTGGAGGGGTGGGAGATTTGGAATTCTCAACATCTCCACTGTTGAATGTGAGATTGCTTTGAGAGAGAGAACATCTTAGCCATTTATTCGGGCTGTGTGGGTTGGGCCGGGCTGCTCGGGCATGAAACCCAGTATATCCATTGCAGCCCGTGTATGTGGGTTGGCCCGAGGCTCTCCCAATTTCATTAGGCACCGGATCCAGTCAGTGCTTAACTTCGGTCAGTTCGGTCAGTACTGAACTGCATCACGTGTAAATTGAACTGCACCACTTATAAATCGAACTACACAATCAATTGTTGATTATATTTTTTACTCTCTTATTGGATTCAATCAACTATTGGAGAAAATATGAATTTCTAAGTATCATCAGTATCCAATAAGAGAGTGAAAAATATACCCAACAATTGATTGCGCAGTTCGATTTATAAGTGATGCAGTTCGATTTGAACGTGGTGCAGTTCGGTACTGACCGAACTGACCGAGCTCGGCACTGACCTGGATCCGGTCTCAATTTCATTTTGGCCCCCGTTTGTTTGGAGAATAGAGCCGGGAATAAGAGAATTAATCAGAATAACTCCAAATGGATGTTTGGAAGGCTGAAATGAATAAGAATATATATGTCAAGATTAACTTGTATAAAGTGATATATGATTTTAAGTCAACCCCTGAAATTAAGTTATTCCTAGATTATTCGACTCAAAAGAATATGTGAGTTCATTGCCAAATTAACTGTTATTACCTCTTATAAACCAACAATCATCATTTTTATTATTTTTTATAAATTTTTATCCACACTTTATTCACATTTTATCCAAACAATAAAATTTTTATCATATTTATATTAGAATAATAATAAACATCAGAATAACTTAATTCCTTATCCGAACATGTTGTTACACTCAATCCATTTTACAATTATTGTTATAACATTTAAAATTAATTTTTAAAAAAGTATTCATAAAAATCTATTGTATCATTCATAAAATATAAATTTTAAAATTAAATTACTATAATGTTTAAAATTATAGTAAACGTTGAAACTGTCTTTTTTTTTTTTATTGGAGTTAATGGTGAAAGAAATAACTTATGCAACAAGTTGATTTTTTTTTATGATAGGTCAAAAAAAAAAACTTTGGTCGTATTCTTTCTTTTATTAATTTTTAAAATATGTGGGGACGATAAAAATGATTGTATCTCAATATCTTTATATAAATATCGTGCAAAATTTAGGCGTGCATGAATCATATATTATATATAATATGTGTAATTGTGTACGGTCTTTTATATGAGTTTCCATAATTTTTTCGGGCCCGTTTGGATAGAGACATAAGCTATTCTGGGGTTTATACCTATTCTAGGAATTGTTGACTTTATCAGTAGAATAAGTGATTTTCTGTTTGGTTGTGTTTTAAATTATTCTCATTGGAAAACGTAATAATAAAGTGAATGTGTTTGGTTGATGAAGAATAAAATGTGAATAAAGTGTAAAAAGTTGATTTGACATGTGGGCCCCATTGATGTATAAGAGGTGTTGACAGGTGATTTGAAATGAATGATGAAAAAAAACAGTGGGACCCACTTATGATTATTGTTGGAATAGGCTAATTCCATAGAAAATGAAGGATTACTATACCCCTTTATTATTTGTTATTCCAACATCCAAATACCACCTTATTCCTCTCACACAAACACCTTTTTTTCCCTATTCCCTGCCTATTCCCACCTATTCCTTCCCTAACCCTCTACCCAAACAACCCCTTCATGTTTTGATTTTTCAGTATAATGTGTTTCAAATAAATAAATATCTATGATTTTATATAATTTTATGTCTAGCTTTGAATCGAAAAAGCTGGAGTAGCTCAGCTGGTTAGAGCGTGTGGCTGTTAACCACAAGGTCGAAGGTTCAAACCCTTCCTCTAGCGATTCTATTTTTTATTTCTTTAAATAATGCAATTATGGTAATGGACGGCTGAGATCATTCATCACTTGTGTAAATGTAATCAAACGGCTCTGATCCTTTAAATCATTCTAAGGCTGAGATTGGTTCTCTAGACTGGCTGGCCTTTATTGGGACCCACCGGGACAACCCAGCCGATCAGAACCCTTGCTTTGATGTACTTTTTGTACTGGGTATACCTGGATATATATTTTTATATAAACTAAACTCATTTATTGAATGTAAAAAAAATTCTAACAAAATATTTTCCTCGTTCTAATAACAATGGCTACAGCCTACAGTGACAACAAAAGAGGGCAGAGGAGGGGTAGGTGTGCAACAGGTGAAAAGGCAGAGTCGGCCCTAGACAAAGAACAATAAGAGCCGTCTGGTAACACTTAAATAAGATGATTATGCTTTTAATTAAACAAAAAGTTGAAAAGTGTTGTCAAACACATTTTAAAAAACAGACTTGATTTAAAAATTATTCTACAGCTTTAAATACAAAAAGATTGTTTTTTTTTTAAATGCTGAAAATACACTTTCTATTGAATCAAAATCAATTTAATCAACTTTATTTAAAATCTTACTTTTTAAATGTGTTTTCAAACGAACCCTAAGTCAATTTTACTCCCCCCCCCCCCAATCCAGGGAGGGCACCATGTGATCAATGGAATGTGAGGTGTGTTAATTTTTCTAATAAAAGAGTGAACTAGTTTATCTCGTTTTTTCAAATCATGATTAAAATCCCCCCCCCCCACCCAAATCTCTCAAACCATAATATTAATGTCTTCATCTATTTCAATTTCAAGAATGTCTCTCTCCAGAATTTATTTTGTATCTCTCTCGCTCACTCCCCTTCAAAATTGTTTCTCTCTCTCTCAAGGACTCCAAAGTGTTGTAATTTTAATATAGTACTCAAACCCTCCCATATGTATATTTTACTGAATTTATAATTTTTCATTCTATTGATTGAGTTGATTTCTTTTCATCGATTAAAAAATTTATTTAATTGAAAAATCCATACACTATTTGATAGATGCATATATAATATAAAAGATTTTGTTTCTAATTATTGTACAGTATTATTTATCTTTTATAAGTGCAAAATTCAAGCAAACCAGTTTTTTTTAAAAATATGTATAAGGGCTCTTTTTAAAAAATCGTCTAGGGCCCAATTTAATAAATCAATTCTCATGACCGGCCCTATAAAAAAAGTGAAGGTTGTTAAGGTGGCGGGACTTGGGGAGGGGGAGGGGGAGGGAGAGAGGGGGGTGAAAAGAAAATGCCGTGGTGGTCAATGGTCATAGTGGTGTTGTGGCGATGATCATTATGGTGTGGTGGTGGTGATGTACGGTGGGCAGTGGAGAAGGGAGAAGAGTGAAGGTGGTGTGTAATTGTCAATAAATATGTTTTTCATATAAAAGGGAATGGGTTTATAAAAAAAATAAAAATAAATGTGGTGAGTTAAAAATTAAAAAGTAGATCGAACCAACCTCTTTTGATAAGATGAGAGAGACACCCTTTCTTTATTGAAAGAATTTTGGTTTAAGTCTTGCTGACTGCTGATAGGAGAAGATTTGATCATGAAAAAATAAAATAAAATTTACCAACAATAAAAAAAAGCGGGGATTGTTGGTGGGTTATTTATTCCCTTCCATGAAACGGAACTGGTAAAAAAATTAAAAAAAATTCCTTTTCAAGAAGCTGGGAATATATTCCAAGGGAAGGCAAAAAGTCCAACATAAAAGTCACCCCCCACTTTCTAATAAGTGGAGCAGGTCAGATTTCACCACGGAAAGAAAGAAGGTCAGTCCAAAATTGTGGAATGTTTACATGTCTGACATCTAAATATGTTATATTTGCTCATATACCCTCATCTTAATATTAACTCTCATGAAAAAAAAAATTTAAAGTGATGACTTTCATATTTATCAATAAAATACAAAAAAAATGACAATACAATATTGATAAATCAAAAATTGTTAACATTGTTAACCCAACCAACCTTAGAACCATGTCACATGTCTTCAAAATAAATAAATAAAAACTCTTATTTACATGTATAACTTTATTTTTGAGACACTAGACGGTGTCTAAAATATTGGTTTCAATACCCCCAAATTCTTATTTCACTTAAATTGTACATAGAAAAAATGAAATTTAAATTGGAAAATATCTCTTGCAGTCTCAATACATTTTATTCTTTAAAAATATATATTTATTCAATGATGTACATACATTCGAAAGGATAAAATAAAACAAGTGAATGCATATCTTTTACATTTCTTTTAATTGAGTATACACCTACGCAATTAAATACATACTCAATTAAATATTTCAAATATTCAATTAGATTACATGTTTTTTTTTATCCGTAATTCTAACTCAATATGCGTCGATAGAAAATCACCGAAATATATACTCATATTAACGAGATATATACATTAATAAACATTTTTCATATTTTTTATAAATACATCCAGACAGAAAATATATATTTTATTTTTATAAAAACATATACTTTATTAGATGAGGTATACTATTTCTAAAAAATTAAATACATATAGATTATAATATGGACCAAGGGACTGTTCATAATATTATCCATTCGATTAGTATATCTCCCCAACCTACACACAATAATTAGACCTTCCATGGATTTCAAATTACTTCAAGAGCTATTCCACAAAAACACCACCAGTGAAAACGAATCCTTCAATAAAGCAAACAAAGAATTAGAAACAGCCATTACAGTCCAAAAGAGCTTTTCAAAAGTTTTCAACGAACAATTTTCAAAAGTCACGATTTCAGAGAAACATAAAGGGGTAAGGGGTAGTTGATAAGAGGATAAATATGAAGGTCTCATTTGAAACTATGAAACGTCACCTTCAATCCAAACAGAAATTCTGTATCCTTGTTGGGCGAGGGAAAATGGTGTGAAAACAATGCTTTTTGTTGTGACTTTTGTTAAAAAAACACAATGTTCTTCGTCGCACGTCGCACTCCTAAACGCACCCTAAATAAGAGGATAAGTGTGATGTTATACAGTGAGAATAATTTACCTTATTTAATATAAAAAAATATTTGAAATAAAATGTGAACAATTATCTTGATTTTTAAAATAAATGTGAAATTCTTGTTCCATCTGTAAAACTGATTTGATAAGATGTTAAAGTTTTGACTTTTGATACATCATTCTCATTTTAAAGAATAAAAATTCATAAATTTTGTTTTTATTTGTATTTGCCCAATGAACAAAAATCAGGGATAAATATTATTGCACTATTTGATAAAAAAACTTCATTCATTTCTAAATCGAGATAAGTGTCAGTATTTTATCCTGATAAATCATTCTTCCCCCACTTATTCTTGCATTTATTTTCTTAACCCAATACTTCTCCTTTTATTAAACTAGCTTCTAAAATATTTGTATTAAAGTTTTGTATATAATGAATTTTTTATTCATTGAAATTAAAAAAACATTCACTCGAGAGAAAGAACAAAACAGTCAACCGTGTTTTACTCGCCTCACAAGACTCTTCCGCACGTGAATGAGATATTTGTTAATACACCCTCCAAAAACTCATTATCATACAAACATACTCGTCCATAATAACTTGTCATCACATGAATCAACAGATTAGCTTAAACATGTTTTAAAACTCCCCGATAGTTTTTTATTTATTTAATAAAGCTGAATAATTTTTAGTGATAAACAGTAAAATAAAATTGTTCATGAATCTAACAACTACATCCTGCAATTCTATATATTAAAACTTTGATGAAGTTCAGGGGTTGATTGAAAACTCTTTTGAAAATTATGATTAATAAAACTCGATTTACATAAATTTATTTTTTTATTTTAAAAAATCATATTTTTTATATTATAAGCTACAACAATTTTTTTTAATTAAATGTGTTTTTGCATAATTGTTTGGAAACAAGTTTGAATTTTTAAGTTTTTGCAGAGCTCACCTGACTTCATTCCAAACAACCCCTAATCCAAAACACAACATTTGCACTTATTTTAAAATAATATTTTCTGTTGTATATGTAAGTTTTTTTTCATTTTTATTTTTCTAGTTGGAATGGTAGAAAAAATAATGTCGTTCCTTTCATAAAAACAAAACAAAACCGAATTTCAATATTATACAAATAAGGCCCTATGAGGGTGTACATAAAATATTTAATTTGTGAAGCACATACACACAATTTCCCTAAAACAACCCCCCAAAAAAATTACACCTTCCGAAGCTGATCTCGTCTTTAACATTCATTTCACGCTCTTTTGAAAACCCTAACCTTCCTCTCTCTCTCTCTCTCGCTCAGAATTCCCGGCTTCGGAACCCTAAAAATCCAATCTTTATCTGATAAACCGTGATCCTTTGAAACCCTAACCCCAGATCCCGACTAGAGAGAGAGAGAGAGAGGTGGAGATGGGGGCCGTCCACGCCGTGGTTTCGGCCAGAACCCTAAAACTCGCCGCCCTGATTTTGGTCTTCCTCGCCGGCCCCGTCGCCCCGAACTCCGAAGGGGACGCCCTGTACACGCTGAGGAGGAGCTTAACGGATCCGGATAATGTTCTTCAAAGCTGGGATCCGACGCTTGTGAATCCTTGCACGTGGTTTCACATCACCTGCAACCAGGACAACCGCGTAACGAGAGTGTGAGCACCTCAATCGGTGGTCACTGTTTTTTTTTGTGGAAAGTTTGGATTTTGATGGGTGTGATTTGGAGAGGGCTTATCATTTTGTGGATCGTCATGAAGTCTTTATGGGTTTGGAAGTTATTTTATTAAATGAGTATTTGAGGTTTTTGTTTGAATGTTTGATTAAATTCTTTCTTATATGCTTTGATTCTTAATTATTGTGTTTTGAGGGATTTTGTCTATATTGAAGCCATTTATTTTATTGTTCTATTTGAGTTAAGTTTGTGCATTTATTAGATCTTCAATTTTTTGCCTTTTGAATTGAGATTTGGTAATTAATTTGGCTTTAAGTTATAAGGATAATAAAGAAGATGAAAATCTTTACATTCTTATTTAGCTTCCATTACTAATTATTAAATCATTTTTTTGTTCCAAAATTGTGTTTTTCATGTTTCTTTATCTGAATTACATTCATATTTATACGAAGATGATGGATATTTTTTGTTCTCTCTCATTCTGGGTGAATTTTGTACTTTTTCCAATATTATACATGATTCTGATTTTTTTTAAATTGATGTTTTTGGTAATTTTGTAGGGACTTGGGAAATTCCAACCTATCAGGTCACTTGGTGCCTGAACTTGGGAAGCTTGAGCACTTGCAATACCTGTAAGTGTCAATGACCTTTTGATATTTAGTCATATGCATTTAGATGTTTCTGTAATTATGGTCATTTGAATGCTTTCTTGCTGATGGGTTGTCCATCAAGGGAGCTTTATTAGCTACTTCATTCGCATTTCATGGATATAATGCATGCTAGGCATAACAGGGTAATGCATCATGATATATGTACAGTTGTAATGCAGACATATCCAGTTGAATCCCGTAATCATTTTGGAAGAAAAAAAATGCTGTTTTTTGGGGTGCTCATGTAGGATCTCAATTTGTGCTATCCTTGTTTTTCTTTCCTTGTTCAACAGAATAAATGATTTTAAAATTTGCATTCTTCTCGATATAATTTTCCGTTTACAAATTGTTGTCTGCTTGACGTGACATGACATAGATCAATGTGCTCACTTGCATATGTTTCTGTCACATATTCTTCATACTGCACTTTTAAAGTTGGATCAATTTTATGGATGCCGTCAATTCAATAAGCTCCGACATCTGGTCAGTGGGAGAACCAACAAAGCACTCTGTTTCTTTTTTGGACCATATGTATAGGTTTAGTTTTTGGTGATTCCATACCTCTTTATTAAGTTCCAGAACACATCTTTCCTAATGCAGAGAGCTCTACAAGAATAACTTTCAGGGTTCAATCCCTGCGGAGCTGGGTAATTTGAAGAGCCTCATCAGCTTGGATTTATATAACAACAACATTTCAGGGACCATCCCACCTTCCCTTGGAAAGCTGAAGTCTCTTGTATTTTTGTGAGTTTTTTTAATCTTATTACTCTTTCTAACTAATGTGCCTACCCTGTATAATCTCATACTTTTTATACTTCATATCACATTCACACCCACACACCCATTCACGTGAATTGGCTGGACTTGTTTATATTATTTGAATAGCCCTTGGAATTAAGCCAATTTAAGTAATATAATTAGCTAATAGGTGGCTGTTTTTGCTATCCCACTTGACTTGGTACAACTAGGAGTCTACAACCTGCTCGATTGATTTGATCCCACTCTTTCATTTCATTGTGAGTTTCTTTTGGTAGTTATTTAAATTCCATTGCTTGTCTAGGATTAATTTGTCGTAATATTTGGCAGGCGACTCAATGACAACAAGCTCAGTGGACAACTCCCCAGGGAACTTGTTGGAATATCTAGTCTCAAAGTTGTGTAAGTACAAATTATATTGTCTCACCTTTCATCACTGAGCCAAAGTTAGATTTTACTAATCTACGTCACATTATGCATGTGTTCTCAGAGATGTCTCAAACAATGACCTGTGTGGAACCATCCCTACTTCTGGCCCTTTTGAACACATCCCCTTGAACAAGTAAGTATTCGTTCTTTGATTTGAAACTTTTTACGTTCTTTATATCTGGTGAAAAAATCCCTGTCTCTTTCTGGTTCCTAGACACACTTGACATCCTTCAAATGACATGTTTAATTCATCTCAAGTCTCCCTTCTTATTCCTCACTCAAGAGGATTACATTAATCGTTAACAGCGTCTATCTGTTTATCATCTGTCCTGATCTCATCCATTTTGCCTTTTAATTTGTTTCGTTCCTGCTTGTGCATTATATCTGCTGCACTTGTGAATATTGAATTTTTTTAGCTTGTTTGGTGCTTGTCAGCTAGTCTCCTTTTACTCAATATCCCACCAAATGGCCCCCAACTGCACTTGTTTAGCCTTTTTTAAAGCTGTTTTGCTGCTTGTCATGTCAAATGTGAACTCCAAACCTATGTCAGTGACTATCAATACCTGAAATGCTTCATGTGAAAATTCGGAAGAGTGTTTGAGACCATTCAAACAGCCAAGAGGACCTCACATAAAATATTAGCTGTTCTGACCACCGCCATTCAAAGATTGTACTTGTCATATCAAATGTGAACATGTAAAAAGTTTTAAAATGTTCATGTAATTAGTGGAATTGTATGATGATGTCTGTCCATTCCTTCACTTATTTTTGCAGCTTTGAAAACAACCCTCGCCTGGAAGGTCCAGAGCTGCAGGGGCTCGTGGCATATGGTACAAATTGCTGAGTCTGAGATAAGAGGTGAGCAATCGCAACAAAAGCTTGCCATTGCCATTGCCATTGCCTGGGTTAATTTGTAATGGATGGGAGATTATTTACCCATATGAGCTTTGCCTCTATTTACTTCATAATGTATATTTTTGATACTTTCATATTGTTATAACTGTTTTGCATCTGGAACTCAAAATGGGCATCACTGCTTGAATATATATGTAGATAGTGGGTGTTGTTTATCCTTCGTGCTCTGGCTACCTTGAATAAAATGCTTATAAAAAGGTAATATGTGCTAGGAATACGAGATATTCTTTTAAAAGGATATAATTCATCTCTCACTTCAATGCAAAAGTAGTTCAATTCAATTCAGTGCTACTCAAAAGTTTTAAAATGTTCATTTTTTCCACATGAGTGTCCATTTGGAAAAACAAACATTATGTTTTTTACTACATTTTTTATTGCCCCCTTGGAAAGACTTTTGGATCCCTCTTAAAAAGAAAACTTTGAATTACTGCCACTGGCCATTTTATTTTGGCAAAACATATGTTGACATCATAAGTGTGTTGGTAGTCTCACAAGTCACAACCTATGGGGGGGCTCATAGGATCCATGCCATTAGGTCATTTGGGACTTTGTTGTTGACATGATTGTTAGTGATGTGTGTTTTTAGCAGTTTTGTTTAGCATCACATGAGCTTCACTATGAGGTAATTGAGAGAGCTTATAAATGGATTACTTTGGACTCTTTCTTTTGTCGTCGTCTTCGTCGTCGATGATGATAATTCATCCCCACATCATAAAAAGAAAAAAGATTTTAAAATATTACCCAAAATTGTGGATTCTAAAATTCATTCAATATTTTTTTATAAAAAGGTAACTCATACATTCATGTTTGGTTGGAAGAGTAGGGGAATAAACCCAAAAGTATGTTTGTTTGCAAGTAATAAATTGGTATAATCATGCTAGAATATATGAGAATAATTTTGGTCTTCCATAATTGTGTTATTATACTTAATCTATTCTACTGGTGTAAGGGGGATTCACATGTTAAATCATTTGTTATGATTTCTTATAATTTAGAAGGTTCACATGTGAAATAATTATTTCACATATTATAAATTTTTATTTACATTTTTTTTTTATAAATGGGTGTTCTCCTAGGTTTGATATTATAACATCCTTCGAAATGAAGGTGCAGGTCAACTTATTTATTTTTTATTTACAATTTATTTATGGTCAATTAAACAACAAAAATTTTAGGAGAAATTGTCTAAATGCCCTTGGACCGAACTTCCTATTTTTTCTATGCCCCTTGATTAGGGGGGATTTTTTTTACTCCTGCTTTTTGATCCCATTGTTTTTTTACCCCTCACTGTCACCTATATCTGTAAATTTTAATTTCTGTAACATTAATTATCATTCATGTAACCTGTATTGATTATGCAACTATAAAGATACATATATAACTGTAATTTTAGTTTATGTAAATAGATGTACAATATCTATAATTTGATTGTATTTTCATGTTGATCCGAAACTACATATTCGCCAGGATGAGGAACACATTTTCAGGCCCCATGAAGTAAAGCCGACAAACTTAACATGAAAGTCATTCAAAAGAGAATAATTGAAGAGGGGATGATAATGAGTAAGGGCAAGAGAAAACTGCTCGAGGTGGCAGAAGAAAGAAAGGGGAAGCAGAAAAAGGAAGAAGAAGAAAAGAGGGGAGGGAGGAGAATCTAAAGAGATGCCGATTAAGGAGCTGAAGAAATATAATAACCAACTCTAACAGGAATTATAAAAGCTCAACAAGCGGATGCAGACCATGGCTTTTTCATCTACAGTTTATAGAAACCAATCACCTCTTTGCAAAGCAGGTCTAAAGATGTAAAAATAAAAATACAATTTACATGAATGATAATTAATGTTATAAAAATTAAAATTGTAGTTACAAATATAATATGAGGTGACAATGGGAGAGGTAAAAAAACAAGGGACCAGAAAGCAGGGGTAAAAAAAAAATTCCTTGGTCACGAGGCATGAAAAAAACAGGCATAGACATTTGAACAATTTCTCTAAAATATTATTATTATATTTATGAAAGAGAATAGTTAAAATCATAATTAAACAAAAAATAACTTGTTTTTTAATATTGAAATATTTATTTATCCTGAAATAACCCATGTTGTTAGAGGTGCACTTATTTGAATAAAATGTCAAATGCATATTATCCCAAACAAAAAATATTTATAGGTTTGAGTGTCACATTTTTCATGTATAAAAAACATGAACATCAGAAGAAAAAAAAAAAAAAAAATTGATCATTTTCATTAGTCAATATCATTTACATTTTCTTAAAAATTAGGGGCAAAATTGTCATTACAACCAAACACAGCATCCTCTCACCGTTCATAATTTCAGAGAGGACCTATATCAAACCCTAATTTTTTCTTTCAAACCGAATATCGGAATCCAACGGTCAAAACGAAAAGGAATGTTGAGAAGGTTATCTGGGTTGTTTGAAAATGCAGCGAAAACATCCCGACCGGGCTTCAAATCGAGGCGTTTCACGACACGGTCCGATCGGAATCGGCGCCCAAAGAGACGGCGGACTGCGTTGTTGTCGGAGCAGGCGTGGTCGGGCTCGCCGTGGCGAGGGAGCAAGCCTTGAAGGGCAGGGAAGTCCTCGTCGTCGAAGCCGCTCCGACGTTCGGGACCGGGACCAGCTCTCGCAACAGTGAAGTCATTCACGCCGGGATCTATTACCCTCCGAAATCGCTTAAGGTGCGTCTGGAGAAGAAACCCTTTTGAGATTTCTGTTGATCTTTATATGGGTTGCTTTTGATTTTGCTCAATTTGGTTTCTGGAGCTTCTAAAGTTTTAAATTTTGTGAATTGGGGAAGAAAGATCATGTCTTTTCCCCCTTTTGGTGATGCAAAAAACATTAAAGTGTTTAAAAATGTATCACTTTTTTTTTCCGTTTGTTTCATTGTTTTTAGTTTGGAGAAGAAATTCATTTGAGATTTTTATGAATCTTTGATTGGGTTACTATTGGTTTTAATTAATTTGATTTTTGTGCATTTGGAAGTTCTGGTTGTGTTGTTTAGAATTAATTTCTAACCATGCAATTTTTTGTAGGAAAATGTTAAGGACAGTCATTTCTGCAGTCACGTTGCCTATCCCACCACGTTAAATTTTTTATTTTTTGAAAGGCATATACTAGTTTGATGTAGTATGTACATGAATGACTTGAATTCGTACCTTTTTGAATTCCCATAGTGGAGTATAGACATGCCTAATTGAGTATACATATACTCTATTGGAGATTTCATATAATGGATTAGGACTGGGGACTGACCAAGTGTGGGTAGGTCTTAGTATCGAGTCTTAGCGCTGACTTGCCCTCTTGTGTGTTGGCAAAAATTGAAATTTTTTTGTGTGACGGGGTAGGCGGAGGTAGCCTACCTAGCTCGGCTGAAAACTCAGCTACGGGAGGTCCCTCCAATATAATAATAATAAAAAAAAACACCAAGTGTATCAATGCCTTTTTGTATTCCTTCACTGCCTCATCGTGGAAAACATGTAAAAAAGTTAGACATTGGAAATCTTGAAAATGTGCATTCAATTTAGGCAATCTGGCGATGTAATGTGTTATGATATATCAAAGTGAGTGAATTGTGTAAGTGATTTGGGGGTTCTTGTTTTTGCAGGCCAATCTATGTGTGAGGGGAAGGGGATTTCTCTACAAGTATTGTTTGGAGCGTGAGATCCCACATAAACAGATTGGTAAACTCATTGTCGTAACCAGGACCATGGAGATTCCAATGCTAGAAGAACTGATGAGGCGTGGTATGGAAAACGGAGTTGAGGGCCTGAGGATGATGGAGGGTTTCGAGGCTATGCAGATGGAAACTGAATTGCAATGCTCTAAGGCTGTGCTGTCACCGTGTTCTGGAATTGTTGATTCTCATGCACTCATGCTCTCTTTGGTGGTATGTTATAGACTGTAGTTCTCATTTCAGTTTGTTCTTAGTGTGAAATAATGATTTCAGTAGAGATTATACGTTCATACATTGAATGGTAGGACCAAAGATGAAATTGCTTTTTGTGCCAATATCAAGATGGCTAGGACTTATATCTTAGTGGTTGACAAGGGAATCTGCAACAAAGATGTCATAGGTTCAAGGTCCCAGCGATGGCTAGGAGAAAAGGACCGCATTACATAACAAATTACTAAAATCTCAATTTGAGTGAATAAATTAATTGTATATTTTATCTGTTGAAGGTTATAGTTAATAAGTTTTTAGGGATTATAATTTGACTTAATTTCATATATCATTTGATTTATTGAACATGATAGATGTCTTGAATCTCTTAGTACATAAAAGATCACATGAATTAGAGACAAATCATCGAGCATGAAAAATCATAAAAACTAGCCATTTTATATACTTTGGTAAAAAAATTTTATAGTTACAAATTTTTGAAACCTAAAATCATGAAATAATATATTTATTTTGATTGAGATGCATCCACATATATTTTCTTATGCAATTTTTAAGTGGATGCAGGGTCCCGCTATAAAAAATAAGGTTCCCCAATCACTTGCCTTTTAATTTTACCCCTCCATTCAAATCCTGGACCTGCCTCTGGTTATGTCTATCTGATGAATTGCTTTATTGTACTATGTTTTTTTTACATAGTTTTTGTAACATATATTCAATGCTCACAATAACTTCCCTTGCAATTAAAAAAACACAGAGAAAAAGTTACATTTATATCTAATTTTTTCCCCTCTGTTTGGGAATCTATGTCTTATGCCGTGCATGATAAATATTATATTTGAAGAGAGAATGTTGAAATAGTTTCTGCTGTACTGTTAGAAGTTTGTGTATTGTTCTCCAACTAAACATTAAGTGTATGATCAAATAATTGAAATATTTGCTTCTTTTTAACTGCTAAGTAATTTCATTAACATAAATGCTACAAGTGTCAATTTAACCGTCACATTTTCAAGAGTCACTCTCTGTTTTTTTTCTCTAGCAGATAAGTTTTCTCTTGTCACAGGTTCCCTAACAGTGGTATTTTAGATAGCAAGGACCTTGAGAACCGCATCACAGACTCACATTTGAATCCGCAGCTCACATTGATTCCCAAACTCTTGATAAACTCCGCGGGCTTAAGTGCTCTGCCTCTTGCGAAGAGACTCCTCAAACCACATCATGAACTCGTTCCAACCCCTCACTACGCTCGAGGTTGTTATTTTTCACTATCTAAAAGTGGAGCTGCTCCTTGACATCTGATTTATCCAGTCCCAGAAGATGGAGGTCTTGGAGTTCATGTTACTCTGGTTTGAATGGCCAAGTCAAGTTCGGGCCGGATGTTGAATGGATCTCTGGCATAGATGACATTTCAAGCTTCTTGGATAGGTTTGGGTCACATAAAGATATTTTGCACCTTGTGTTCATATTATAAATAACTTATTTGGAATTTTATCATCTATTACAGGTTTGATTATACAGTCGATGCAGGCCGAATGGAGAAATTCTACCCTCAAATAAGGAAATATTATCCTAATTTGAAGGATGGATCTTTGGAGCCAGGGTATGCTGGGATTCGACCAAAGTTGTCTGGACCTAAACAGCCTCCCGCCGATTTTCTCATTCAGGTGCCTCAACTGAAATTGTTCTTTATAACTTGTCCTTAAAATTCAAATATCCTTCACATCACTAGTTGGGGATGGTTGAAGTTCAACCCAAATTAAACCCGAAGTGGGTTGTTGGTAGAGATTTATTAACATATCTTATGATTTACTAATGTTATTTTCATATTTACACACATTGTGAGTAGGTTTTGACTAGTTTAATCCATTCTATATATTTTAATCATCCAATATATATATTTTTTCTTACAGTCTATCACACTTCAGAGCCTTCATTATCTCTCTCACTTTCTAATGCCAGATTGTTGCTTTCAGGGAGAGGATGTTCATGGGATACCTGGGTTGGTGAACTTATTTGGCATCGAATCACCTGGTCTGACATGGAGCATGGCCATAGCCAAATACATTGCATCGAAGTTCTCATGAATGCCCCCTTCTCATTCTTGTTGGGAGAAACTGCTTCTGACATGAAGATCAAGTTAGGGTTTTCCAAGATTTCCAGTGAAGGTATACCTCATTTGATGTACAGTGTTCTGTTGTAACACGTATAACCAAGAGCATTGTCCCCATGGACGATCCATATTATCTATAAATGGAATTATTTAATTTGTCAAGAAAGTATGCATTTAAAAAAAAAAGTTATACCTCATGAGATGTGGTTTAGTATTTAAAAAAAAAAAAACATGTGTAGACCACACGCATACCTAACATTCTCCATAACACAATTCAAAAGTAATGCAACATAAAGATCTTTACCGTGGACGGATGAGTTGTTATCAAAACGAGAATTGATACAATTGTCTGCTGCTCAGAAATAATCCCTCAGCTGTCTATTACACCACATATTACTATTACACTATCGCTGTGTATGAAAATTCTTTAAAAATCTTTTTTTTCAAAGTAAAGAAATATATTAGTATATCTTAGTGTATAATTGCACTTTTCATAATATAATATATACTTCAACTAACAAATGTATATTTTCAAAAAAAAATTGGTGAGTTACGAATGGAATTACATGTAGGGTTGGACAGATCATTTGCAATCTTGCAATCAAAATATCATAATCATTTAGATCTTCCTTGGCCCTTGCAAGTTACATTTTGCACTAAATTTTTTTTCTATACCATTGATATTAAACAATTGGTGCAAGAGATTCCAAATCATTTGTAATTAGATTATCCTGATTACTCAATGGCATCAAACTGCTCTGTTTTCAAGACCCATTGAATAAGTTTAACACTCGAGGCAGGCATAATAATAATAATAAGGCAAGCTCAAAACAGCCATCATGATTCAATTCGACCACAAGAAAAAAATAATCTGAAACTTCTTGTCAAAAAGAGAATAAACAGAAGATCTTTAGACATTAGTGTGCCTGGGACACCAAGAGTTTCTCCAAGTGAAACTTCATGAACAAAGCAGAGAAATTCCTTCTTTTTTCCCTTCTCATCATTCGATCATATCTATAACATTAGACATCACAACACTGCTGAATCTCACATGAACACAATTAAATCCATTTTAAGTTTCAAATGACCTACAAGGAAAAGGCGATCAGCATACTTTGTCATCGTTTTCGTTCTGAGAACCATTTGTAGACACGTTTTGATGTTGGGCAAACTTTCTCGTCGTCACGGAGTTTACGCTTCCGGCCCTTTTTCTGCTTCCACAAATCAGAGAATGTTGTAAATACCGAGTTCATTGTCTTTCAGGAAATAAGTGCAATGTTTTGATAGAAAAAAATGATATTTCTCATATGTGTATTTCACCATTTGGTTTTTTGTGTACCATTATCATGGCAAACAATTATCATGATAACTATATAATATAATGCTGCCAGAGACATGGGTATCCAAAACAAAGATTGAAACAATTTAACAAACTGAACCACCTTCTGAAAATTCACAGAATTAACTTCAAAAGTTCAATGAATGTTTCAGGAGAGGGAAATGTTGTATCCGTTGAATCTCATATTAACCAACCTGGGCCAAAATTGGTCGGCAGCAGCAATTTGGTTAGTGCTTGTGATAAATGGGTGAAGAGAAGAGTATCGTTTAAAGAGACATGTCATTCCAAAATCAGTGTTGAAAAAAATGATGCACGTGAATATTATTTTATAAGTTGGGTAAGCATTTTCATGGGACTTAAAAAAAAGGGAATATGTCTTCCTACCAATCTATAAAGTGATTTTTTTTAGAAGAGATATAGGAGTATCTTATTAATACAACTTCTGATGATTTTATTGAGAAGATGATTTTATGACATGGTTTGAGAACCAAAAAAATCACACACCTTAAAGTAGAATATCTTACCTGTAGTTCTTTCTGTAAGGCCATATCCATGTACAATTTTTCCAGCCCCTGTAATCTATTTTTCCTGTCATCTAGCTCTCTGTACGAAGAGGCCATTTTCCTGCACAAAGAACAAGCAATAAGACATCTGAAGGGAAAAATGATGCCTGCTTAATAAGACTCTAGATGGAATTGACATTTATTTATGCTTGCCAATACTAGGGGAGTTAACCCGGTTGCTTGAGCTTAACTACATCTTACAATTACTTCAATCTGAAGAAAAACTACCATGCTTGGTAAAATGTATGAACCTAGATACCTAACACATTTAAGACTAACAGATAACAATTGACACAAGACAGTTCACCTCTTTATCCTCTTTGGCACGGTCACATGGGGTGCCTCCCCAACTTCAGCTGACCGCATGTGTATTTCTTGAGCTTCTTCGCTGCCACAAAAGAAGAAGCACATAGGTCTCTGGAAATTACTAGGAAGATTTGTGAATCATGAAGCAACTAAAAAAGAAAAAAGCAACATTCCATCAAGGATAAGAATTCAAAAAATAAAACGGATGATGAAAAATTATTATCCATTATACCACGGAAAGGTGTCAGATAAATGTTGGATCTCCTCAATCATGGTATAAGGGAGAAGTCAACTAAGTGTAGGCTGTTTAAGAGATACTCTTGGTTAGTTCAATCTGCAGGTTTGGTTTTGTAGACTATTCAGAAACAAAACTTTAAGCCACACTGGGATTTGTTGTTAAGAATCTACTCTATTGAATTGGACATGAAATTCAACCCAAGATTCAATACCAATCTCTTTTAAATATGTGTTATCATTAATATGCATATTTTCTAGCTGAACTCATAATTTAATATAGTAATACAGATTTATAAAGATGGCATTTCTTCTTTACGATTAAAATTTAATGCATCAGACAAATATAGATATCACTAGGTTATAAGAGATTTTAAGCTTCGGATTGTAAAATTATTAAGTAAAAAATTTAACATATTATTTTCTTGTAGAGAATCCAATGCAACACACATCATTCAATTCTGTTCAGCAACCATGAAAAAAATCAGATCAATGACATTGCCGAAAAGAAGATATCCAACCTTTTTGTCTCACTGGGCAAAAAATGGTATATGCAGGTACTTCCATCTGAATCTTTGTATATTTACATAACACAACTTTTCATTAAAAAGCTACATAAATGGAATATTACATCAAATTTGTATAAGTTTGTTAACCTCCACTACATTAAAATTATGGTGCTCATATAATCACCCATGGCCCGTGGGTTTAGCTTGAATGGTTCATCTATGGATTTAATCTAGAGTTTTCTTTATGTGCATTCTAACAAGATGCCTCGTGACCCTTTCTTTTGAAAGTCAGGCTACATCGTGCCCCCCATCATAGGAATTTTTTTTGTTTTTAAAAATAAAAATATAGTACCCACCTTTAATCAAAAGAAGAAGAAGCATGACACAAAAAGTATAAACATGACATGAACTTTTGCCTCTTTCTCAGTGCCTTTCCTCCCTCCATAAAAATGAGAGGCCATTTATGTACAAGAACCTAGCAAGAGTTGAGTCATGCATTCCATCCATGAAAATTTTCACATGCAACATACATAATCATGATGCAGTTTGTCGTGACAAATAAAACAAAAACAATGCATGAATCATGCTGATGACAATAAGTTTAATTTGATAAAAAAAACGTATCAAGAAATTATAAACCATGTAGAAAACTAATAAAAAAACTGCCTATTGAGATATTATAAATCACATAAAACCAACTATAAGATCAGACCTGTCTTCAGCATAGTAAATATGCTTGCTTGGTTGTCGATCATCATCGAACGAGTGCAGTGAAGAACTCAACTTCTCTATTTTCTGCAACAAACTAAATCATCATCAACAAAACCAATAACAAACAACAGAAACCTCAAACAAAGCCACAAGCATACGCCCCACTAACAGTGTCTTCTTACCTTCTTTTCGCTCTGAATCTTCTGAAGAACGTATCCTATATCCTGTGTCTTCATCACCATGAGCTCTTCCGGGCTGTACTTATTGGCCTCGCTCCTGATACAAACACCACAGCTTAGTCTTGGAATCTAAAAAAAAAAAAAAAAAAAAAAACCAACCAAACTGAATTCATGACAACTAAAATATTAAAATATTACTCTGGCACATGTACTCCGTCCTCAGTTCTCGTTTTGATCATCTTAAAGTAGAACTCATCTGGGTTCTTGAAAGCTGCTTTCTCCTTGAGTTTCTGCAATGAACAATGGCATAATATCAACATACATATCCAATCAAAAGAACTCCATAGATATACCTTGGGTGGCGTTTCAAACAAATTTTTATTGGGTAGATTCTGCTTTGCAGGATCCATATTTTTTTTCCCCAAGATTGCTTCAAAGCACTGTCTTGACTTTTGTATGTAAAACTGTCAAAATATTGATTCTTCAAAGAATTCATGAAATTTGGTTCAAATTGATCATCCATTCATGCTATTTGGTTTAACTGGGAAACTTATTGACTAGTTGGTTCAAATCAAACTTCATTCATGCTGATTTATTAATCAATGAAACTTATTAACTTGTTGATTCTGATCGAGTATCTATTCATACTAATTGGGGCTCCTGATTGACTTGTTGATTCAAATCAAACAACAATTTCTCTTCAAGAATTGATTTTTTTTTAAATCTCTGAAATCAGCTCACCCTCAATGCCTCCTCTTTCTTGTGGAAGGCCTGTGCCCTCAAAACATAATCTTTGTGCTTTTCGAGGAGCCCAAACTTCTTCCTCGAGTGCCTGAAAAGAAAAACCAAAAAAGAATCACCATTGATCCTAAATGAAATCAAACAGCAACAATCGAATCAAAACCACGGAGAGGGAGACGAAGACTCACGGTTGAGATCGCTCTTTGTGGGCCCGTCGAGGGATGGCGTTCTTGAACGACGACATGTCGTCTGGTTGAAGTTGGAAACCCTAAAAATGGATGAAACGACGTGTTTATGGGGGAAAACAACGATTTGAACAAGAGAGACAGTGTGGAATCGAAAATAGACCTAGATCAGAACCTTAGATTTCTTCCTTGCGTAATCTGAATCAGTGAAAAAGCACGACTTTTGATCGAATCGGAGAAAACTAAGCCTGCCCGTATCTGAATTGAATATCCAAAAATTTATCCACATCAGATATCTGACAAATATTAAAAAATAGGTATCCAACTATCCATATACGATCTGAAGATTTGGATTCGAATATTTTACATTCATATAATTTATGAATCTCGTTTGCAGAAGCATCATCTAACAATGTTTTCCCAGCGAATAAAATAAAATAAAATGGATGTTGAAGATGGCTCAAATGGGTGTCTGAAAAGCTACCTAGAATCTCTTTAAAATAATATGATATGAAATCAAACAAAACTAATCAAATGTATTACTAACAATGCATCCTAAACCCTAAACTAACCAGATTCTTCATATAAGATAACAGAAATCAAACAAAACCAATCAAAGATCTCATTAACAAAGCATATGATAAGAAAAACTGCAAAAGCTTCCAATCAAATGTTATTTTTTCATTATTATTCTGGTTTTTTGAATCTCTGAAGCTAAAATTTTGAATGGAGACTTACCAGCGGGCGGAGACAGGAGACAGAAGGGGCGGCGACGCCGAGAGACGGTGGAGAGATCGGCGGCAGAGATTGAGAGAGAGAAAAATGAAGTATGAAAGTTAGGGTTTTTTTTGGGGCTTTTGCTTCAATATGCACTCCAATTCATTCACACACCCGTTTGGGGATTTTTAATGATGTTGTCAGTGTTAGAAGGGTGTGCAAATAATTTTGATGGGGATGTAAATAGAGATTTTTTTTATAGAATGATAATTAATTGGGTCATGAGCGCTGATACACGCAGTCTGTCGTTGCATCCCGTTTTGCAGCTCGTACGCTATAAACAAATTTAAAAAAAATGCACTAATGTATTTCAGTATATACATCATTTCATATAATAGCATGCACTTCAAAAAATGAGTATTTATAGAAAATGTAAAACGGGCTACACTGTAAAACGGGCTGCAATGGGGTATATCTTTTTCCATTGGGTCATATAGAGGATGGGCCATGGATATTGGTTTTGTTGGATGGAGAAGGAAAATGATATACACAGCACTCATTACAGCCCCAATTACAGTCTATCATATTTTTTTTTAATTATACATTTATCTTTTGAAGTACACATTATTATATAAAATAAAATATATACTGAGATACATTAGTGTTTTTTTTATGGTGAAAAAATGAAAAAAATTTGGGTCATATATTATGATAAAACCTCATACATTATGGTAGTGCAGTATATATTACGTTATCATAGTGTATGGGGCTACAAAATGGACTGCGTGTATCAATGCTCGAATGAAAAAGATACATGCAGCATCCATTGCAGCATCAATTGTAATCCATCCCGTTTTTCTTTTAAAAAAAATTATACACTCATTTTTTGAAGTACATATTGTTATACGAAATAAAATATATACTAAGATACATTAGTGTTTTTTTTATGATGAAGAAATGAAAAAAAAGGATTATATACTACGTTATCATAGCGTATGAAGTTACAAAATGGACTGCATGTATCGGTGCTCAGATAGAAAATGATACATCTAATCCCCATTGCAGTCTCATTTATAATCTACATCGTTTGTTTGTTTTTTTAAATCATATATTATCCCATTGAAGTACATGTAATTATATGAAATGATGTATATACAGATATACAATAATTTTCTTTTTACTTTGAAAAATTGAAAAAAAATAGTCCATACACTATGATAGAACCCATATACCATGATAATACATTATATGTTATGTTATTCTAGTATACAGGGCTACAAAACATGCTATAAAACGGGCCAAGTGTATCAATGCTCTTTGTTGAATACTTGGGGGACCGGATCCGGTCAGTGCTTGACCTCGATCAGTTCGGTCAGTACCGAACTGCATCATGTACAAATCGAACTGTACAATTAATTGTTGGGTATATTTTTTACTCTCTTATTGGATTCAATCAACTATTGGAGAAAATATGAATTCCTAAGTATCATCAGTATCCAATAAGAGAGTGAAAAATATACCAAACAATTGGTTGTGCAGTTCGATTTATAAATGATGCAGTTCGATTTTAACGTGGTGCAGTTCGATATTGACCGAACTGACCGAGCTCAGCACTGACCGGATCCGGTCTCATACTTGGTGGGTTCATGGATAGAGGAAAGGCCATGGAAAATGAAATGTTGGTTTTATTTAAATCGTACATTAATTCACTCATTGAACTATATGTCGTTATATAAAATAAAATATATATGAAAATACAATAATTTATTTTTTGTTTGAAAAAAATTGTATTATACAATGTGATAGAACCTCATACACTATATTTCTGCAGTATATATTACGATATCTTAGTGTATAAGACTACAGACTGTGCTGTAAAATGAACTGAGTATATCAGTGCCCCAAGTAGAAAACATAAGGAGCATTGATCTAATCGGTTAGTTCTGCAACCCAGTCTGTAATCTCATATACTATAATAGCACAGTATATACTACATTGAGCTAACATAGTGTATCTATAATCTATTTATTATCTAACCAAAAGTGTTTAAGTTTTATATGTTCCTTTGTGTGTAACATTTTCATTTTCTAATTCTACCATGATTTATTTATCATCTTTTATTTTAAATTAAAGAGTAAGAATGAAAATACATGATTTAATATTTTAGTGAATAATATGAGATATTTATATCCACCAAATTAATTCCAATATTTCAATGGTTTTTTAAGACATATTGCATCATTTTTTTAAATAGATTTATATTGAGATAATCGTGGAATATAATGATAAATATTTAATTTCAAGTTAAATATGAGTTTTAATGTTTGGTCTCACTTTTAATCATGAAATAGTCATTTTTGAAAAAAAACCTATTTCACAATCATTGGTATATATCAAACAAAAATTCTAACGAGATATTAGTCACCCAAATTGGAGTTATACTTGAGAAATTATGAATTTTTAAAGAATTTCAGGCATAGTTTAATTCTTGATTTTTTTATATCTATATATACATTGGATAATATCATACATATCCACCACATATTAATAATTTTTTTTTGTATATATACCCCTATAGAATCACGTTTTAGCAAAATATCTCTTATGATTTAGTATTTACAATGATATTATTCCAAATGGTTTAAGTTGTACATGAACATTATTATTTTTATCCATTCAAGCAATATTATTGATTTTAAAGTTTCAAATGAGATCTTTTTTTACAATATAGGAATGGTTGAAGGGTATATATACAAAAAAATCATTTTTGGTTGTAACATATATCTTTTATCTGTAATTTCATAATAAATTCTACAAATATTTATTTAATCATTATTAAAAAAAATTATTATAACATTTATACATGTATATATAACATGACATATTATATCTCATATAAATTAATTGAAAAAATTAAATGTATTGGTTGTGAATTTGTTTTATTTACACGCATATCATTCTTGGGGGAAAACTAGTAAAGTTCTATCATAGTGTGTGTCGCAAATAAAAAATCATTATTTCAATACAAAAAGAAACTATTGTATCTTAATGTATACATCATTTCATATAACAATATGTACTTCAATGAGAGAGTATGATTTTAAAAAAAATCAGTATAGACTGCAAATGGGTCTACACAAGGGCTAAACATATAATTTTTCAAACATAAGATATGGGTGGGTTGGGCTAAGAAATCAGTAGATTCTTTTGGAAAATGTTACATTGACTCTATCAATGTTTTTATTATTTTAAATCAGATATTTTATCTAATAAAATGTGTAATTTTTTAAAAGATAAAATATATATTGTAAAGAATTAAATGATATTATTTATAGAAAATGTAAAAAAAAATTATAATAAGATATATATCTCGTTACAATGAGTAGATGGGAATAATGAAGTATATATAAGATTGCATTGGGACAAAAAAAAAGAGTTAACATCGTTTGATCATTTTAGAGGCTGTTTGGGTAGTGGAATAAGAGGAATAAGAGGTAACAAGGGGAGAATAAGCTTAAAAATATGTTTGCATTGAAGGAATAGATGAGTATAATTATATTAGATGATAATAAAATGATATTTATAATTCATATTTCTTATAAAATTGTATTATTTTATCCAAACGAATGTGTGCAAGTTAATTGGAATGCGAATAGAATTAAATACAGTATTTTTCAATTTTAAACTCATTCTTGAGTTCAAGAATTTAGGGGCTCGTTTGGGGTGTGACATAATGTTATTCATCCTTGATAGTTATACTGGGATAGTTAACAATCAATGTTGAATAGATAACTTTTTATTTGGTTATCTTTTCTGTTATTCTCATTGAGAAACGTAAAATTGATTTTTTTGTTGTTTGGTTCACCTTGGATAAAGTAAGAATAAATGGTAGATAAGAGATGAATAAGAGTTTATAACTTTTTAAATGACAATTGTACCCCTGCATAAATTATTTGTGTTTGGTAATAAGTATGAGAGATGTGCGTGTGATATGATAGATGTGACAATTTTTGGAATGTGTGCAGAGAGTGTTAAGTAAGATAATTTTTTTAAAATGATAGAGAAGGGTATTTTTATCCATTGATATAGATAAGCCCTGATAAGCAATTCTAGCATTTTTTTAGAATAGTTATCAGGCCTTATTCTAGCTTATCCAGACATAACTATTAAGGTTTATTCTTGTCAAACAAACAGCTGTTTAAAAGCTATTCTACTGTATTTTCCTTTATCCATCATTTATTCTTCACCCCAATCGAGGGGGGGGGGGGTAAGAGTATTGGATAACGGACCACTATGGGACAGGGAAACTTAAAAGTAGACCATTCCAGGTTGACCATTTATTAGACCCTGATACATAAATACATTATAATACTCCTCCAACGCTATGTGGTTGTTTGGGAAGGCGTTTGGGAGCGGTGGCGTCAGTGGATGTTGACGGATGTGAAACACCGAAACAAATAGGTTTTTCGCATCGACATCTATAAATCAAAATAATTTTATTGTATGCGTTTTTCTCTTATATTTTCCCGCGTTCTCCTTTACCTCATAACACCGCGGCACTCCTTGTCCATTCAAACTCTGTGGACGCCCACCACTCTATACCTAAACGGAGCCTATATAACTAAAAATAGGCATTTGTGTTTAGTTTCATCCTTCAACCAGTCAACCTAATTTTCACATTCATCAGTACGTGTTTGGATGAACTATACATGTCCTTCAATATATGTTAATAAATTTTTTATTTATGATTTTTTAATTAATGAAATATTTTTAATCTTTGATGGAGACGTGTCGTTTGCCCATACTAATAGAAATCCCATCGGTACATACTTACGGATATAATTTTTTTCCCTTTTCCAACAACTTTTACATGTATATATACTGCATGCAACATTTTTTTATGCACCTTCAGAAGTAAAAAAAAAAAAAAAAAAAAAAAAAAAAACATAAAAAACAAAAAGAAAAGAAAAGATGAAATTGTCATTGATTTTGCATGTGATTTTCTTTAACCAGGCGAATCAATGTTGGGTGTCGGATCGTTTTCAATTGATTTTGATTATTTTAACACAATGATTAAGATCTATAATTACCGACATCATTCTTAATTGATTTTGATTTGCATGTGAATATGTAACACGTAACAAGTCATATCTGACTGTACTTATTAATTAAAATCTCGAACTGTATTTATTAATTAAAATATTTATTAATTCAAACCCAACAAAATGCACGACGACAAAAAGGGGCACGTAAAGAAACAAATACTGTATTTGTTATCAGATTTTTTTTGGGTGTATTCAATACCTCTTTTTTTTATCAAACAAAAAAAAATGAAACCAACTTTTTTTGAATCACACATGTGAACCCCGCGCACGACATAAATATCAAACGACAAAAAGGGGCAGATCGAATTTAGTTTTTTGCATAAAGAAACAAATACTGTATTTGTTATGTCAGATTTTTTTCCCACTTAAACAGATAACTCGTGTTTCACGTTTTTTTTTTAAAATGTTTTTCTTTTTTTTCGAAAAATTAATTACCAATGTTTTTAATCCCTTATTCTTACATTCGGAGACAGAGATTGTCAATTTTAGATGATTTTCACCTCCAATTCAGAGTTGTAACAATTTTTCTAATAATATAAGTTTGGTAGTAATATTTATTTTCATTTTAAAAAAAATTTCTAAATGATTTAAATTATTTCGGTTTATTTGAAAATAAAAATAGTGATATGACATGATTTGATTGACTTATAATTTTAATGCTATTTAACTAGTCATATATAACTCACTATGTCTCAACGGGGATGAGAACTCCTGTGATAATCTCACAGGAATGGCCTGTGAAGTCCAATGAGAACTCAACACCTGGCTACCTTTGCACGTGAGATGGTACATGACCAACTTAACCAACAACACAGGCTGTTTTCATGTGTTTGATGGGGTTAAAATTCACGGCAGTTTACGGCGTCAGCTTCTTTTCAAAGTTCTTCGAAGACTCTCTGTCTGCAGCCCACTTCATCATTTTCTAGGGTTTGTGAAACCCTCACCACCACTGACGCCCCGCTGATCAAATGCGACTGCCGACCCGAGACCACCCTGTCGCGGCTTCTTCTTCTTCTTCGACCGCCACCACTGACCCGAGACCACCCCGAGAGGTACCCCGTATTCGCTGACTCGAGACCATCCCGTCGTTGCCAAATCCGAGGTGGCTCTTACGCAAATTCTTTTTTCGATTTCTTTTTATTTATATTTGATTTTGTGTTCTGGATTCTGATGGATTTTTTTGGAAATTGGTTTTTTGGATTTTGATGGTTTCTTTTGAGTGAAAATTTTGATTTTGATTTGGTCGATTTTGATTATGGATAGGTATAGATGTTGATGGCCTGTTTTAATGATTGATTTTGATGAGTCCTTAACAAACATTGAACAATTGGCTATTTTTTTAATTTGAATTTGGATGAAGAAACTGTGGTATGTTCGTCTGAATAGTTGTTCTATTTGATATGAAGATTTAGGTTTTAATGGTCCGATGGGAGTTCGTATGTGTCGCGTTTCTTCAGCGGCCATTCATCACAGGTGTTCTTGGAATTGACTCTTACAAAAAAAAAATTATTTGTGTGGTTTGATTAGTTGCAAAAGTAATCACTAATGACATTTTTCATATATGATAAACGATGAACGATGAAGGTCATGATATGTTTTTTTTTCTTTCACTGCATTATTTTTTTATGAAACTGGATGTGTTACTATGACAAAGCTTGCTGTGCCTCACTTGGATGTATAGGGAAAGTTATATTGTGTTCATGTATTTAATTAGGATAATCACTTCTTATTTTTATGGGACTCAGGGTGCAGGTTTCTGCTGGCTGGATGTTTAGAACCAACTCCTTCAATCCAACAGAGTATGCCGCCTGTCACAGTTGGGATCTTGTTTGCGATTATGTTTTTATTAGTTATTATTGTAATTCTTCTCTCTCTCATCCTCTTTCGTATGTAAGGATGATGTACTTTCTTGCTTTGAAGAATCTTATGAATTTTGAAATGAATGATGTATTTGATCATAAACAGAGCATATACAGAGGAATATTAGTACCTTGACAGGTTGCCTGACGATGAGAGCGGCGATGATTTGGAGTCTCTGAATAAGTTGAGGGAGTCTCAAAGCTTCATTGGCATGGGGAAGGGGATGAGAGATATAGAATTGCAGAGATGAGGAGTGGTTTTTGGTGAACCATTGAAAAGATGTTTGGGTTCCTCTGTTGGTAGTGAAAGTAGAAGAGAATTGTGTGAGATTGTTATTGTTATATGTGTGTATATAATTTTTAGTCCATTGTATCTTGATTGTAGTTTATTTTAGATAGTGAATTGGGGAAACCCCAACTTTTAAGTTGTAAGAATTTTTCATGTTATGATTGTGATTTTGAAGATTACATTATAGTTGGATCCTCTGTTTAATTGGTTTTCTTCTGTAATTTATTTAGAAATTCTGCTATAGGACATTTATTTTGGCCTTTAAGCTTAATATAATAGGTATTTGTTACACCCAAAAAATGATCTTTGTGGCATAAAAGTGTCTAAGATGCTTTGTTGCATTTGAGTCAAGTGCCAGATACAGAGCCGATGACGAGTATGTGGTAGAACAACTGAAATAGCTTTGGCCATCGCCGCTGATTGATCTGTTAGAATAGACTTCAGATGTCTTCCAAACATTTCTTCAAGAAAAGTTTCAAATAACCAAATAAATGAGTCAGCCGTCTCATCATAAAGTAATGCACTACCAAAAATAATTGTTTGCCTATGATTATTAACTCCAACAAATGGTGCAAATGGTCTTCCATGATTATTTGTACGATATGTTGTGTCGAAGCAAATTACATCTCCATAATGTGCATAATCGACAATAGACCTAGCATCGGCCCAAAACACATTGGTTATTTGTTCATCGGCATCAAGTTGCATTGAGTGAAAGAAAGATGGATTTTGCTTTTGCTTATTCTTAAAATACTGAATCAAAGCACCCGCAATTCCAGTTTTCATTCTTGTTTCTCGTTTGGTGCGGAGGTAAGACTTCACATCATTCAAAACAAAACCAAGATTCCTTCTACCTCCAACTTGTGCACTCATCAAATCCAGAACTGTCTTCGGTGCTAATCCTGAACCATCTATGATATCAACCTGCGAAGCTTGAGCCTTTCTAATTTTTCTATGTGACCTCAAATTATGGCGCAAAGGGGTCGGAACAAGACTATGATTGTGGTTTTCTTCAAATTTAGTGACATGATACACACCAGAAGACTGATAAATGATAATCATATGTGCCTCACATCCTGTTCTTGTCTCGGGCTGTGGTTGCAAGGCTTTTCGTTTATCAACCCATTTGAACCCTTCTTTAGAACAACATAATTTTCGCTTTCGCACTATGCCATTGGACTTATGTGCATCACTTCTTCGAATGCTAAATCTAACTGATCTTGCATATGTGTTGTAGAATTGATAGGCATTATCTTAGGAATCGAATGCCATACCGATTTCAGGCATACTATTATAACTACATTCTTCAACATATTCATTGTCTCCTTCCATGTTAATAGAATGTTCAACTGAAACCCAATCTGTACAAAAAAAAATCACCCAAGCAGGCATGAATAAAAAATGAAATAAAAAAAATATGAAAAAAATCACCCAACCCTTAGAATCAAACATTACAAGAAACTTTACAAGCAATAAAAACTAGCAAAGCAAACTCTTAACTGATGCATAAAAAAATTAAAACATTCCAATAAAAAAAACCAAATCTGTAACAAAAAAAAAAATTCAACCAAGCAAACATGGATAAAAAATGAAATCAAAATACATAAAAACTCTTACAGTCAAACATTCCATACAATACAATAAAATGAATATCAGAAACACTAACAAAAGAAAAAGAAGAAGCATGGTTCACTTCGATTTTACAGGGTACCTCTCAGGTGGTCTCGGGTCGGTGGTGGCGGTCGAAGAAGAAGAAGAAGCCGCGACGGGGTGGTCTCGGGTCGGCGGTCGCGGTCGATCAACATGGCTTCAGTGGTGGTGAGGGTTTCACAAACCCTAGAAAATGATGAAGTGGGCTGCAGACAGAGAGTCTTCTAAGAACTTTGAAAAGAAGCTGACGCCGTGAACTGCCGTGAATTGCCGTGAATTTTAACCCCGTCAAACACATGAAAATAGCCTGTGTTGTTGGTTAAGTTGGTCACGTGCCATCTCACGTGCAAAGGTAGCCAGGTGTTGAGTTCCCATTGGACTTCACAGGCCATCCCTGTGAGACTATCACAGGAGTTCTCATCCCGTCTCAACGTATGGTTTAAGTGTTGAGCGTGTTTCTCAAATCTCAAGTAATCTTAAATTTTTTTTATCTTACTGCATTGTTGTGCGATTGCAAAATTGATTTTGTAGGAATCTGAGTTTTAAAACTGATTATGTAGGAAGCTCACTTTCTCAGTTTTTTAAAATCATAGTTTTTTTATACTATTTGCTTGAAATCTGTGTGCAAGAAACTACTACAGTAAAACTGTTTGGTTGTACAATTACAAACACAGCTTTCTGCAATGGCAATTGCGCAATCAAACACACTGTACATATAAAGCCTAATAAACAATGATTATTTAGAAAAAAAATTTCCACTTAAATTCAAGAGTGCTATCACATACGGATACTGGTATGTTTTACTTGTAATCTTATATATCTCAATAATTATTCAGTGAGATATATATTTTGTTTTTTTTAATATTTTTTAAATACAATCGGTTAATCACTTTTTAGCTTCTTTTTTAATTAATAATAGCTAGTCAGGTGACTTTTCAAAGTAAATATTATTTTTTCATTTTGTACAAAAGAAAACAAAAGTCCGGTACTATAAGGTGTATATAAAACAAAAATATACATTTAGAGTAAATGGTATCCGCATCTTATTATCTTACATGTACATATTATATTAATAGAAATGATATGTAATTTCTATTTCTTTTCTAAATAATATATACAAATTTATTAAAAATATACAATCATTCTTATATCAAATATACACATTTAAAATTCAAAGCACCTGAAAATTCAAATTGGACTATACCGAGGGGATTTTCTCTAACATTTTTCTTTCAAATCTACCCGTTAAAAGTCATACACACACACACACACTTGAAAGATATATGCATTGATTTGAAAAAACTATGTTTGGTTTTTTGTTTGAAAAACAAAGTGAGAGAGGGGTGCTTGGAAATCTGATCTATTTCTGAAATATAAATTCAAAGGGGCCTAAAGTGAGATAAAAAATAGAGTTGATGAAACAATTATCTCACAAAATACAGTCGACTCTATTTTAACTCCTCCCACAATCAAGGCATAAATTCTTATCGGTCCCAATGTGTTATCATTCATGGTTTTTTTTTTCATATATATATCTCTTTTAGAACATGTATATTTAAAATTACCATCTTATTTCTACCGTTATATAAATATCCCTGTAATTTTAATAAATTATGTAAATTTGCTCTTCTGTCAATTATCGTCAAGAACAAAGATTGAACCATAGTTATATTTTTAACTCTATTCCCTGAAATAACCAATTTAACTCTCACTTAAACCATCTACCCTACCCAACAAGACGTGATCTCTCTCTCTCTCTCTTCCACCCTTCACAAAAATCAAATAGTGAAGTTTGGAGAAGATGATGAAAACTTACTCCCCATTGTTGACACTTGTATTTTTTCTTTCTTTGTTTTTTTTTTGGTATGATGTCCACATTCTACAAGGAATATCACAATAACATGTAGGATTTGGGTTGTGATGTGAGCCCATTGAAGAACTCATGTGGTTTAGGTTTGATTTAGTAATTAGGGTTTGGTAATCGTTCTCAGTCAAGAGAGTATATTTGATGTTGTTTGATTTGCAAAGAAACAAAAGAAGCAGGAGAGAAATGATGGAAAAAAAGAAGAGGTTGGAGGAAGGACTTAGGATTTGGCTGTCCAAAGAGAGAGTGGAGAGAGTATTTGAACTATTTACATGTGATTAATGGTGGCTAACATAATTTTCTAACCAATCCTCACAGACACTAACTTAGGGACAAATTTACATGACTTATTAAAATTTAAGGGGTATTTATGTAATGGTGGAAGTAAAAGGGATAATTCCGTAAATACAGATTTTAAAAGGGGTGTATATGCAAAAAAAACCCATCACGGTCCAATTTTATAGCATTTCCAAAAACCTCTCTACATCACATTTTTCTTTATATAAGGAGTCAAATCCCTTAAACCTTAGCTTCATAAGCCTCCTTACAACCCTCTCATTACATTTTTTTCCTAACACACTCTCTGCGGGTGGAATAAGAATGAAGATAGAATAATAATGAAGAGGTTTTTGGAGTAAAAAAAAAAAAGAATGACTCCCTACATGTCATAAGGAATCATTTTTTTCCCCTCCGATGTAAAGAAACAATGAAGAGACTTTTAGATATGCTCTTATACCTCGCACGAAGAAAAATTTACCTTCCATTATATTTCTAAATATGAAAAATGCATATAACTCCCATCAAAGACTGAATATCCACACCGATCCCTCTTCTTTTTTTTACAAATTCATAGGGGACGGTTATTTCAACCACTCCACTTCATCCACCAACCCCCCCTTTTTTTTTTTTTGTGTTTCTAACCCACCCCTTCCCCTCCCCCTCCCACCACCACCACCTCCCCCTCCTCCCTCCGCCGCCTCCGAGACCCCTCCCACCACCACCACCCCTACCACCCCTCCCACCACCACCACCTCCGAGACCCCTCCCTCCGCCGCCTCCGAGATCCCTCCCTCTGCCGCCTCCGAGACCCCTCCCCCTCCCACCACCCCACCACGCCCTCCGCCGCCTCCGAGACCCCCACTCATAGGTCGGCAGCGTTCTTGGAGCCAGCGGAGGGCGTGGTGGGAGGGGGAGGTGGTGGTGGTGGTGGTGGGAGGGGTCTCGGAGGCGGCGAAGGGAGGAGGGGGAGGTGGTGATGGGGTGGTGGGAGGGGAGAGGGGAGGGGTGGGTTAGAAACACAAAAAAAAGAAAAAAAAAGAAAAGGGGGGGGGGTTGGATGAAGTGGTGGGTCGGAATAACCGCCCCCAAATTCATATGCCCCCTGATTTTATGATTTAAATTGATGTACCCCATGTCACGTGAACGTGTAACACGTGACAAATCACATCTGACTGTAAGTATTAATTAAACTCACGTTACGTCCTATATAATAATCAAACTCCACGTGGAGGACTGACAAAAACGGGGCAGATCTCCCCATATAAAAAATTAAGTACAAATGTTTTTTAATCTCTTATTATTATATTTGGAGGTTGTCAGTTTCTAGATGATTTTAATTATTTCGGTTTATTTAAAAATAATTGATTGACCTATAAATTTAATGCTATTTAATGAGTCATAAATTTGCAAACTCGTTGTATCAATAAAAAAAATAAAATAAAATAAATATATTTTTTTATAAGGATTTTTAGTTTTAAGTGAAACATGTTTATTTAGGGATCGATCCCTCACTTCTTCATATTTCTTTTTCAGTCCCCATATTCAATCGCTTATTTGGTTTTTAGTCCCTCCGTCAAACGTTCGTCCATACACCGTTAATTTGTGAAATGTGATTTTATTTTTAAGTCCCTATAAACTATGTTATTTAGTAATCAGTTTCTGTAAATTATGTTATTTAATGATTAGTCTCTCCCTTCTTCACATTTCACAAATTAACGGTGTATGGACGAATGTTTGACGGATGAACTAAAAACTAAATAGGCGGTTAAATTTGAGAACTAAAAAAGAAATATGAAGAAAGAGAGACCGATATTTAAATAGGCATGTTACAGGGACTTAAAATTAAAAATCCCTTTTTGATAAGGTCCTAACGGGCTTATATATATTATTAACATTCACAATCTGTGATTCCGTGTAAATCATTTACAACATCAAAAGTATCCAAAATAGAGGCTTGATTTACCTCATGTATTGAGCATATGTATTTTTTATTTACTTGGTAAGACCCCATTATGAAAATTCAACACATGATTTGAGTGTTCAACGTGTTTCTCAATTTTTCTTCTTCTCTTGCTCTTAAATGTAAGAGATAGAGTTAGATCCAATGAACGTTGGACAATATGATTGTCCAACATGTTTATGATCGTCCGATCTTATAATTTTAAGTTACATAAATTAATTAGGTTTAAAATTTAATTGCATTCTAAGTTTAGTTTTAAAATCTTAAAAAACATCTCAATCACAATAAAATAAGAATACCAGACAATCACAAATGTATAGAACAATCAAATTGTTCAGCATTAAATACAAGAGTGCTATTACATTCATATACTGTTATGTTTTACTTGTAATCTTACATGGATCAATAATTGTCCAATGAAATATATATCTTCCTTTTTTTAATCTTTTTTTTAATATTTCTAAATACAATCAGTTAATGACTGCTTTAGCTTCTTTTTAATTGATAATAGCTAGTCAGGTGACATTTTACAAAGTAAATATTAATTTTTCATTTTGTGCAAAAAAAGACAAAAGCCCAGTATTATAAGGCGTATATAAAACAAAAATATACACCCTTACAATTTTCTATATTCTATAATCACATGTTTACAAAGGTATTCCCACATAAATTTAGAGTAAATGGCATCCGCATCTTATTATCTCACATGTATTATTATATTAATAGAAATGATACGTAATTTCTATTTCTTTTGTAAATAATATATACAAATTTCTTAAATATATACGATCATTCTTCCCTTTCATTTTTTTGTTTCTTTATGTGGACATGTTAAGTATTTTCCTATATAAAATTTATTCTATTCATTATTAATAATTAATTTTTATTTATTTTTCATGTTTTTGAATTTTGAATTTACTTTTAATTAATTTTTATTCATTATCAATAATTTTTATTCTAAGTAAATTTTTGATAAATTTTAGAATATGTTTTTATTCATTGAATATTTGGATATCTTGTAATTTACAGATATGAATTGGAGTAAATTGATCATTTGAAATAAAGATACGGTAAAAGAATAATGAGACTTTTAAAGTAATAAAAGGAGAATGACTCTCTATGTCATAGAGAGAACCATTTTTTTCCTATGACGCAAATAAACAACGATGAGGACGAAAAAAAATCACCTTCCATTTTATTTCTAAATATAAAAAAATGTATATACCCCCATCAAAGATTGTGAATATCCATATCAATCCCTCATTTTTTTTTAAAATTCATGTGCCCCCTGATTTTATGATTTAAATTGATCTACCACATGCCACCTACCAAAAAAAAAATGATCTACCTCGTGCCACTAATGGTCTAAAACTGAGATGCAGTTAAGTTAATCACATATCATTAAATTACTATATCACCTCCTTCTGTTTCACTCTAAACCACCATATCTCTTTAACCCAAATCAGTCCTTTATTTATTTTTTTTTATTTTTTTATCAAAACAAGTTGAATACACTCCTTTACGGTCCTCAACAAGCTCAATGGTTGAAAATGGGACTGTTGGGAGGAAAAACTGCTTCAATGGTTTTGTTCAAGGAGGGATATTATAGTCATTTGCAGTGTAACAAAAAAAAAAGGGGATAAAATGCATTTGGATCCCTGAAGTTTTCAAAACCTACAAAAACAATCTTTAAAATTTAAAAACACGCACTTACACCCCTTGCCATTATATGTTTTAATTAAGGTATAACAAAGTAATTTAAAATTATTGTTTTACTCATAACTATATAAATATCTATAGAAAAAACAATTAATTAATTCTAAATATATTTTATGAATATTAACTTATACATAATTAATTCTTTAAATACATCTGGATACATTTTTGTGATAATTAAATCACATAACAATTAATTAAAAGGTGAAAACAACCCACAAAAAAGTGAAAACATGATAAAAATTTAACTAAAATGATAAAATTGTATTTTTATTTTATTTTAATAGAAAATCAATTTGCAGGGGTAAAATTGTATATTTTTGAACTATAGAAGGTGTTTTTGCATGTTTAGAAAATTTCAGGGGGTTCAAACTCATTTTACCCAGAAAATAAAAAAAATGTCCCGTCCTCAATCAGTCACCAATCTATTCCTAAAGATTGGGACACAAACCCCAATCTTTGAATTAGATCCATTTGATAAACGTGGGAGGAATCCCACATAAAATATCAATGCATGTACCCCCTCGCATTCCTATCCAGCTGGACCTTTGAATCTTTTTGATTGCGACCCCATGTGGTAGTCTTGAATCTGGTCCTCCCTTTCATGGTGTCTTTTTCACATTGCACGGGTTGTGACGTATACAGGTCGAGTAAGTCGTCCACGGATTGCTGGAATTTCAATGTCGAATAATATGAGGTAATCTTGGATTCAAACTCTATTTTTTTTTACCAAAAGAAGTCATGTTGGAAACGTAAGCTTGGTTTGGTAATATTGGATTCTTAAAAAAAAGATTTATTTTTTTGTGGGTCATATTTCAAATTTGAGATAATCATTTCAAATGGGTATTTTTAAATGTCACTCCTTTATATTATAATTTGATTATAGGTAAGCAAGCATAACCTCTGGAGGGTATTATTAAATAGAACCCACAATAAGCTCTGGAGTTTGGGTTGTTGGTTGTCTTCAAAATTTGATTTTTTTGAACTGGGTATTCAATAGAATACAGAAAGAAGAAGTCTTGATAGAGATCAGTGATGGCTGATAGTAGAGAAGCTTTGTTGAAGAAGGTGTACTATGAGAACTGCCCTGGATGTAAGGTGGATCAGAGGAAGGATACTCATGAGGGAATTCCCATTAAAGAGTTTTTCTATGTGTGGCTCTTGACACTAGCTACTGGTGAGAGGTTCTTTACAGTGGGTTTTGTTGAATTTGCACAACTTTTGTTTTATGTTTGAATTCTGTTGTTCTGGTTTGTGGGATCAGATAACTTGTACTGAATGAATCATCAGTTTATGTTGGTCTACACTGTATTGTAGGAATGTATAATTTTGGGTGAAGGCTATCTAGATGATTGAATCACAGTGTGTGAGGCAATCCAACATGATTATTAGACTGGAGTGATTCATCGGAGCTAGTATCAGAATTGGGGATTACTGATTTATTTGACATGTAGCAAAATGTTTTTCATTCACATGTGTATGATTTATTGGATTTTTTTGGGGTACATGCACTGTTTTCTTGTGGATTTGTTGGTGGATTTTTCGGCAGCCTCTCAAAATGTATGGCTTGTTCTGCTTCACATCTGTTTCATGTAGTTCATTGGAAGTTCTGGGTGCTCCAAAATTTATCAGAAGCAATTGAATTATACATGATGTGCATGAAGTTGAGTTAAGTTCACAATATTCTTGCATCTTTTACATTTTCGTCAGTGTCATCTAGGTTGGTGTGAAACCTGATCTTGTGTACCCTTGCAACATTTTCTACTCTTTGATGATTGTTTTGTTACACGTTTACTACTTCTTGAAGTGCTGTTTATCTGGATTTCTGATTCTATAATTTTAGGTGATATGCTTCATATACATTCTCTCTGACATCTTGTTCTTTCTGGTGTATCATTTTTCAGCGCTGCCAATATCCTCACTCTTTCCGTTCTTGTATTTCATGGTAAGTGCATTCCATGTCATTATGCTGTATTTTTTTTCGAAATTCTTGATTAAGTCTGGGAGGGAGTTTCTCTTGATTTTTTATTTTTTTAATTCAGTTAAGTTTAGCAAATATTTTAGGTCAACTTTTTTTTGATAGAAAAAAATGTCAAGAAGATCATTGGTTAAGGAAGAATTCAATTCTACCTCATAAATTGAAGCATGGTTTTTACTGTCATGTTGGTTGGTTTGTTGGGTATCATGGAGAACCTTCTTCCAAACATGAGATAATATAAAATCTAATCATTGAGTTTGCAAAGCATGTGAATTCTTATTAACTACGGATTCGATCATTTTGCTCCACAGATAAGAGATTTCCAGATAGCCAAAAGAGTAGAAGACATTGGCTACTATGCTGGTTATGTAGGTGAGATTTTGGTGCATGAATTTAGATGCTTTGTCTTGGTTTATGTGCTGTTGTGCAACAACTCTGACATTGTTTATTGCTTAAGGATCTTCGTTCATGCTTGGGAGAGCTCTGACTGCCATCATATGGGGAATGATTGCTGATCGATATGGAAGAAAACCTGTCATAATTATTGGCACCGTAACACTGTCAGTAACTGAATCTGTAGTCTTTTTTATTGTTTTACTACTGGAAATTTCACGTGTAATATTCCTGTCATTAATTCAACTTGTTTAATTTACAGGGTTGTTTTTAACACTCTCTTTGGACTCAGCATTAACTTTTGGATGGCAATCTCAACGAGATTTCTTCTTGGATCTCTTAATGGTTTGCTTGGCCCAGTAAAGGTATTCAATTACTCATTCAAATGATGCTAAAAACCAATCTTGGATCCTCAAGAGATGCAATTTAATGACATTTCATTAATGTTTCTATAAGTTCTTCAAGGCTGTAGAGTTTTCTTACCCCACCAATTTATTCACTCTTTGGTCATTTTGGCTCATGCTTTTGTCACTCTAACAGGCATATGCTGTGGAAGTTTCCCGGAGAGAACATCACGCGATTGGATTATCACTTGTAATATTGTTTTCTTTCTAGAGTTATTATGAATAGCCTATCCTTGATTCAGAATCAAGAATATTTTTGTTTTCTGTTTCTGGTTCAGGTAAGCACAGCATGGGGCATAGGACTGATTATTGGTCCAGCTCTTGGAGGCTTTCTTTCTCAGGTACTTTGTCTTTCCTCTCTGTGTTGGCACTGTTGCATTATCTTAGGTGGCATTTAAAAATGTGTTTCGACATCTTTTGAAGATTCTACTTTTGCTGTAATCATATTTAATCCAAACTCGTTTCCAAACCCCCTAGAGGTCCCAATATTTGACAAAAGCCAAAAATAAATTTTAACGATGAAAACAACTTTAACAAAAGTGCACTTCTTAGAAAGCTGTTTTCAAAACTTGCTTTAATTGAAAAGCCCTTCTTCAATTTTGTTTTCAAAAGCACTCTTAGGGTCCGTTTGGTTGCACGTTTGGGATAGATTTTGATTTTTGAAAAGCTAGATTTCCAAAATCGTGCAACCAAACGGGTGAGATTAATGAATAATCCACAACTGGATTCTTTGCAATTTTTCCCTCGAAGAGCTTTTTGGTTGGAATCAATTTTTTGAATTGAAAAATAACTTTCTCTACCAAACATCAACTGCTTTCAAATATTGATTTTTGAATTAAAAAAAACATCCCAATAAAAGTCAAGGTCTAAAATCATCTTAAAAAACAACTTTATTCCAAAAATTACTTTTCAATCTGCGTTTCCAAACGGACCCTTAGTGTTAAACTTCCTATAAACATCTTCCAGGGCCTGGACGACAGAAAAGAGATACATTTGACGGTTTCATTCAGTCAATAGTACAAGTTCTCAAGAACCATGTTTACATGTGCAATATGAATTATCAGGCATACCAAGTGATTACATTTACATGTGGGCAAGGTAGAAAAATTGGTGATAAGTAAGCTTTGAAAGGAGGAATTGATGATATTAATATTCTCATGTGATCATGTAATGCAACCCACACCCAAGCTTGTTCCAATAACCCTTTCATGGTTGCACCTTAGTTTGTGAAAATTCTATCACAATTCCATTGTCATTATACATTTTATATATATTTTGGTAGGTAAATGCTGGAATCTGAACCCCATGACCTCTTGGTTGCAAATGTTCTTTGTCAACCACTAAGTTATGGGTCCAAGCCCCAAAATATAATAAGAAAATTTTCATCTCAACCACAAAATGAATGTTTGCATATGCTTTCGTGGAGAAACTACTAAATCAATGATACCATCTAAACTTCAGGTTGGATTATGTTTATATAGACAAGTAGAGACATGTAAGGGCTCACTAATTGTTGCATCCAGGATGCATGCCATGTCATGTGGTAATCGTATCAGATTTATTATTTCCCAAATGGGGCGGAAGGAGCCTTGTATTGTTTGATTTCTTTCAGCTCAAATAAGATGTGTCATGTAACAATCAACTTTAATATGTGTTTAGTTACAGAGATATTAGATTTTGAATTCTGAGTTATTTTCATACCATTCTCCCATTTCTTGTCACCCATACTTAAAAAAACGCATTGTGAATCAGCCTGCAGAGAAGTATCCAAATCTATTTTCCAGTGGCTCCATTTTTGCAAGGTATGCGATCCTACATTTTTTGTTGAAATTCTTATGATGAAGTCTAACATCGATTAACTTAAACATCATGTTGCAGATTTCCATATTTCTTGCCCTGCCTGATCATATCACTCTTTGCACTTGTTGTGCTTATAACTGCTTTCTGGCTTCCGGTGAGAATCAGAAACCTCCATTCTCTGTACCCTCTCACTTTGTGTGTTTTTTTAATTTTTGGATCCACTCTCTCTCTTTTCCTGATGTTTTAAAACATCTGTGGATGGTATCGATATTCAAAATAAAAGCAGTTACCTTTTATATAATGATCAACTTTTAACATTCAGATATTCAAAGTAAACTTTTAACAAGTAGTGTCCTCAAGACTATAATGCTTCATTGAGCAGCAAGGCTGTGGATTATAAAAAAAATTAAGTTCAAGTTGATGGCTTTCTTCCTTCATTCCAAGTAAGCTTATAGTTCTTAACATGTAGGTGTGAACCTGTAGCATGTTAGATGAAAATGTCATAGTGGGCACCTGAAGAAAAGATCAAAAGAACTGTCAAAACTATGTTTTTCGGGCCATATGTACTTTAATTGTTCGATATGTCCCATCCAGGGAATGGTTATAGTGGGTATGAATGGACATAAAACGGGCAGTCGAAATTGTGTTTGGCCTATTTTCTTGCTTTCCTATTTTATTCTCAAGATGAAGATGCTTGGGTGCTTAAGTGTTTGAAGTAATGTGGAGAAAAGTGTTCTTATATGCAACATTAGGAAGGATTAGATGATGGGAAAATCTTGTAGTTCATCGCCTTCTTGCATCTCCTAGTTGGGCTTCTATCCCAGATCAAATTGTGTGGTACAATCAAGGATTTTCTAGGCAGGTTCACTTCCACTAGTTTCTTTAAATTTTATAAATGATGAGTAGTTCAATCACAAGTTTATTCTCTGTTTCACTTACTCTCCAGAGGCACATAGCAAGAATCTCATTTTTTAGTACCGTGGAGGGTTTCTAATTACGTGTTATCATTAATTTTATTAAGCTTGTTTATGTTTTAAGGTAGGGCATGATCTTCTTCAATTTATATCATAATAAGGTGGCTTGGACTCTTCTAGTTTTATATCTTGGTCATTTGTTGTTGCTTTAGGAAACATTGCACACGCACCCTGAAGATAAAGGGAGCAACTCTAACAAGGATTTGGAGTCACCATATGCTAACAAAGAAGAAACTAGTGAAAAAATGTCCAAGGAGAGCCTTCTCAAGAACTGGCCTCTGATGTCCTCCATTATTGTGTACTGTGTTTTTTCCCTGCATGATATGGCATATAATGAGGTGAGATCTCTTTTTTTGTGTTTATGCTAAGTTGACACCACATTGATGTGATCTTTTTGAGGATATTTATGTTATCTGTGGTACCATAATTGACCACCAAATCACCAAGAATCATTTGCTATTTCAGAATAGGCTGATGTTCAATTTTGTCTCTAATATGTATTATTTGTTGGAAGATAAGTTGTTTCAGGTTTTTTTGGGGAGCATTACCATGGAGGCATGGACGTTTTGCTTTCTCCTCTAGATAAAAATTGAACAATTTCACAAATCAGTAATTTGAAAGTGTTTTGGTTTCTCACTACCTTTTGCTTGAACTACGATTAATATTTTCCATCCTGCTTAGCAGTCCAATATATTATGCAAGTTAAACTCTATCAATTGATTACTTTTAATCCAGATTACATATCTCATGGGTCATTAATGAATCCTTAATCCGTTTCACTGAAAACTATGATGATTACTATGTTTCATATGATTTAGAGTTTCTTGGTTGTCCTATGTAATTGTGATGTTTAATGGCAATTTTTTCCCAGATATTCTCTCTATGGGCGGTGAGTGACACAAAGTTTGGAGGATTGAGCTTCACATCTCAGGATGTTGGTGTGGTGCTCGGCGTCTCAGGTATATAAATGACAATTTTGCCTCTTAAAAACTTTGAGGGAGCAGTATGTTGTGCTTTCCCATCTCCTGGTATGGTTATAAATACCCCAATAATCACCAACATCAAAATCAGCATAACCTGTTGCCACGCCATTTGACTCAAATTTATAAATTTTGTTAATCTTTGGAACTCATACAGGAAATTACCTAGCTGGGGCAGAATTTTAATAGGGACAGCTTACACTTGGTGTCAACTGTCCACCTAAAACTTATTTTTGTTCCTCTTCATTTGGCTCGCAGATAGATAATTTGGGCATAAAATAGTTTTCCAGGGATAGAGGAGAATTTGATGATTTTCTGTTTGGTTGCCATTGCTCTCTCTCTCTGTTTTTTGTTTGCAATCAAGAGGTCATGGGTTCTAGTCCCAACATTTACCTACCCCCAAAAAAAAATTCAGAAGTTTACTGTGACCTTCTATACCTACTGCACACTTGAATATATTATACTGCAAAAAAATGGAACTTACTGGAAACAAAATGCGGTATACCAATGACCGCATGATCCTCGCAGGAACTTATTGCCTTTAGTATTACCATATGGATCGGGTGTTTGTCAATTGTAATTGCACTTCAAACAATGTTTAATAATACAGAGTTTCTTGAAAAAAAAATTATATATATTTAAATGCTGTTAGTATTCCTCACAAGTTGTTGATATAGATGAATGCATATACTAATCAAGTGGGTTCTTCTACTGTCACAAGCATTAATGGTATAGGATCTTCAATTCATTATGTACAGCTTTCACTTTCTTATATAGCTTTCCACAACATATCATTTCATTAGAATGTTATATGGCTGGAATGTGCATAACATTATTCTTTCAACTTATGGAACAAAAGAAGAAGTTTAATTGCAACTCCCAAGTTTATCTCTTGGTAGAATGCTGACTGGTAATCAAATCATCAGGTTTTGGTCTTCTAGTATTTCAAATGACTCTGTATCCAATGGTCGAGAGGATTTTTGGACCCATTAGGGTTTCTCGTATTGCAGCGGTATGCTTCCTATCTTCTTCATGACTTCAGGTCATTTTTTTGTGTACTTATTTGATACTCTTCTGTCCTTTGATGCTTCTTCTTCTTCCAGATCTTATCTATACTGCTTTTGTCAACATACACCCTCATAGCAAAGTTTAGAGGAATTTTACTTTATGTGCTAATAAATTGCGCATCCTTGTTGAAGAATGTCCTATCAGTAAGTACAATATCTGGCTTATTTTTGTTTCTTTGATAGGCTTTAAAACATTTGTGCTCATATTATCATATTTTTGTAGTGTAAAAGCATATCGATATAACAATAATAACAAAAAGCATAACAATATGGTTGTACACTCCACATATTTGCATGCATGAAATTTTAACTGCAACTCTCTTTTCTGTCACCTTTACTAGTTCTGATTATAGTATGTAGATTTATCTGCATCAATTTTTTTTTCTTGAAATGATGATCTTCTGACAAATTCTTTAAAAATTTCAGCTCGTCATAGTCACTGGATTATTCATTTTGCAAAACAATGCTGTGGTAACTTCTTCAACTCTCTGGTTCCTTGCATAATATTTCTATCCTTGACAATAGATATTTTGGATATCATCACTAATAATCTATTAATGATATGATAAACAGTCACAAGACCAAAGGGGAGCTGCAAATGGTATTTCGATGACGGCACAGTCTTTTTTCAAAGCGGTTGCGCCTGCCGCTGGAGGTGCCTTGTAAGAGTCATATCATGTTTCTTCTTTGTTTTTTTTAACCATCATGCAATTAGGATATGTGGCTTAGTGGCTAGGTCAAGTCTCATTGAAGTGAAGGTTCTAAACATAGTTTCAATTGTAGGATCATAAAATGGGTCTTATGCTTATCTCCCTTGGAATTTCGGATCTCCAAGTTATTGAAATATTCATAAATTCACATATTACTTTGAAAGCATCCACTCATGATTCACGCCACATCGTTCTTCTTTTGTCAACGCATTGATATAATTTAGCTTATGTTTGAAGGCAAAAGTTTGAATACATCTTCTGTTCCTTATCAGCTCAACGGTGGCATGCATTGATTTTTTTCATTGTTTGCCATTATTAGATCATTCGCATAAGAAACAAAAGAAATTTGTGGATGACTGATCCACCTATTTTTGCTTCTAGCGAAATTACTACATGGCACTGATGCTTTGCATGATCTTTTGGCTTTCTTATGAGCATTTCCTGTGCTTCTATTTCGCAGATTTGCTTGGTCGCAGAAGCGTCAGCATGCTTCATTTCTACCTGGTAATTTTTAAATTTTAATTTTTCTGTTGTCCATCACTAGCATCTGTAGCTGTAATGTCGGAACGGCGAGAGAGATTAAATTCTAAATATATATATTCAAAGGTGTAGAGAATTAAGAACCCCATATTTTGAATGATCATGACAGACGCTTTCAGAATGCTTAACTAGATGCCCAAAAAGCAACCATGCTTGACGATGCACAACATATTGGAAATCTGTCGTTCTAGTTAAACCACGTATCTGACCTGCACATAAGCTACATAAGCGACTCTGACGTGCACCACAACACAACATATTTGCCAACCGACATTTTAAACTGGCCACATGACCATGACATCCCTGATATTCCAAGGTTCAGACTGACCTAAGCAGAGTGCTACTCGCAGTCCCATTTACAGCCTCGTGTGCAATCTCATCTCATATATCTTCAATAATGTATATACATCATGAAATGAAGCCTGTAATTTTTTTTCCACTGCTATAAGTAAGTACATACAATTCATTGGAGTATATATTTTATTTTTGTGAAAGTATATGGTTTGTTACATGAAGTATTCGCCGCCTTTTGTCCTTCACATGTTCCATATTTATATGCATTCAGTGTTAATGGAATTCAACTCAAGTAGTATCTATTGTGATGCAGGTGATCAGATGGTTTTCTTCGCCTTAAACGTGGTGGAATTGATCGGGGCATTGATGACATTCAAGCCCTTCCTCGTCGCAGCATAAGCAAATGCATTTGATGGAGCCTATATACATATTGTGGGTTGTAAAGACAGCCCTCAATTCAACGGCTTCAAGCCACCTCAGCAAGAATCTATTCTTGGATCATACTGATTTTGCCAATTCAATGTTTTGAGATCTTCACATTTAATAGAATTATATATATGATTTTTTTGTTGGTTTCTTTGGCAACTAAATTATATGTTCAAAATCATCAAAACAATATAAATTTTGTGGCAAAATTTGATTCTCAGACTGAACGACATTATTCATTCCTCATATGTTACTTATCAATGTCTGATCTTGTGTGATTGCATGTTGGATGTTTGGATGCATTGTCAAGTGACCAAGGCAGTTTCCCTCAACTTTTTTTATGTTGTTACACCAATTCTTACATGCAGATAACATACAATTTGTTAGTGAGTTTGTAACTTAAGGCAGCGTTTGGTTGTAGATTAGGCAGCTTTTGTATTTGCCATGAAGCTGTTTATGCAATTGTGTAACTAAACAGTTTTACTATAACAACTTTTTGCAAACATATTTCAAGCAAATAATGTTCAAAAGTTGTGATTTTTAAAAGCTGGGATGAGTGAGTTTCCAGCAGAATTAATTTTTAAACTCAGATTTCTGCATAATCAATTTTGCAATCGCGCGACTAAACGCACAAGCACCCTAAGGTAGCGTTTGGAAACAATTTGAAAATAAGCTTTTAGCTTTTACAGTTTTATGTACACCTTTTGAGGTTGTAATGATAATGATTTGAGGATGTAATGATGATGACTGCTTTATAAAACATAGATTTCGAGGTACAGTTTAGAAATAAAATCTAGTAATGATGATGTATTTAAGTTGATATGTTTGATAACAATATTTAACTTTTAGCTTTTAAATGATGATGTATTTGAATTGATGTGACCCTAAAAGCTAAAAACTGCTTTTGGGATTTGTTGCCATAAGATTAAAACATTCTCAATATGTTAATATGAGTCGTTTAAAATAACATGCATATTTATTTAATAAATCAAACAAGGATTGTTAAGATTTAGCGATTTAAAATATTAAGATACAATTCAAATAATATTTTTTTTTCCGTAAAGATTGAGATTGAATTATTATGTGATTTTTTTTAAAGAACATCAATAAATGATAAATCATGCTGGAAAATATTACACTATGCAGATTTGTAACTCTTCAATGTAGAGCCTGATCACCAAAGGTTATTTAGAACTGTTTTTTTTTTTCTATTTAAATACAAATAGTGTCATTCCTTCGCCTCACCAGTAATCTCATATATCTCAATAATAGTTCAATAAGACATATATTTTGTTGAAATTTTTTATTTTTTCAACGAGGTATATATTTAATAATGTACATTATTTAAAAAAAAGATTGAGGATTGTCACAGGGCCATAAACTGAGTTGTTTCTAACATTTTTCTAAATACAATCATACTACAAATTATTAATCACTTCTTTAACTTCTTCTCCAATTGATAATAATCAGATGATAATTTTTCAAAGTAAACATTAATTTATTATTTAGTCAGATAATATATGACAAAAGTCGGATAATACATGATGCATAAAAAAATAAAAAATATACACTTTTATGATTTTCTATCCTATATACACCTTGATAGCAGTAAATATTGATGATAATACTATCTGAGCGTGTGTTTGGATAGATTATGTGTGTTTATCGAAATACTTTAATAAGATTTATATTTACATAAAAAAGATTTTTAACGTGTCATCTATTTAAACAAATATATACAAAGAGGGCTGATAAAAAAAAATTTCCATTTTTCTCACCCACAGTTCCCTTCTAGCTGCTGAATTATCGGCACCTTTTTCGGCCTCTGCAGTCTCCACCAAAAAAATTTAAAAAAAAATCACCAATCTAATCCTAAAGACTGGAAAAAGAAGACCCAATCTTTGTTTTTTGAGAGAATTGTTGGCATATTCATGTCAATAGAATCGATGCGTCTCGCATTCCTTCCCACCTGGACTTTCGATTGCATCCAACGTGGTGTTCTTGAAAATCTGTTCTTCCCTTTCATGTGGTCTTTTTCGTATTCAAGCAGACAGAACAAGTCGACCACAGGTCTCTGGATTTTCCATGTCCATGTCCAATCATCTGAGGTAATCTTATCTTGGATTCAAACTCTATTCGTTTTAACCAAAAGAAGTCAAACGTAATTTTTTTTACTGGAACACCCAGAAAAATTGCGTTTTGCATTTCTGAACATTTGAGGTCAATTTTTTTTTTCTTTTGAATCTATCAGAATTGGATTTTTGAAAAAAATAAAATTTTCTTATGGACCAAAGTTTCAAATGGATTTTTACATATGTAAGATCAATTTGAGATAATTGGTTTCAAATGGGTATTTTTAAATGTCTCTTCTTTAGTTAAAAATTTGATTATAGGCAATCAAACATGACCTCTAGAGGGTACTATTAAATCGAACCCACAATAGGCTCTGGAGTTTGGGTTGTTGGTTGTGATTTTTTGAAGTGGGTATTCAATAGAATACAGAAAGAGGAAGTCTTGACACAGAAAGAGGGTCTCTAGATTTTCCATGTCGAATAATCTGAGGTAATCTTGGATATTTTTTCCAACCAAAAGAAGCCATATTGTAAACGTAAGTATTTTGGGTTTTTTATTTTTAAGTCCCCACAAACCATCATATTTACTGATCGATCCCCACTTCTTCGTATTGAATTTTAGTTCCGGATTTAAAAGAATAATTCCTTTTTAGTCCCTGAGAGGGATCTATCCATAAATTATTTAGTTTTCTTTTTAGTCCCTGACAGGGATTAAAAAGTAATTATCTGTTAAATCTGGGGACTAAAACCCAAATACGAAGAAGTAAGAGATCGATCACTAAATATGATGGTTTGTGGGGACTTAAAAATAAAAAACCCAAGTATTTTTTACTCGAACACCAAGAAAAATTGCGTCTGTAATCCTCAATTCATGTGTTCATTCATGAACATTGCAAGTCAATTTTTTTCTTTTAACATAAACTATCATAACTTGATTCTTGAAAAAAGAAGAAATTTTCTTTTGAACCAGAGTTACAAATGGATTTTTACTTCTGTAAGATCAATTTGAGGTAATTGGTTTCAAATGGGTATTTTTAAATGTCACTTTTTTTATTTGAAATTTGATTTTAGGTACGCATAACCTCCAGAGGGTATAAATTGAACCCACAATAAGCTCTGGCGTTTGGGTGTTGGTTGTTTTCAAATTTGATTTTTTGAACTGGTTATTTAATAGAATACAGAAAGAGGAAGTCTTGATAGAGGTCAGTAATGGCTGATAATGGAGAAGCTTTGTTGGAGAAGGTATATTATGAGAACTGCCCTGGGTGTAAGGTGGATCAGAGGAAGGAAACTCATGAGGGAATGCCCATTAAAGAGTTTTTCTATGTGTGGCTCGTGACACTAGCTACTGGTGAGAGATTCTTTATAGTAGGCTTTGTTGAATTTGAATAACTTTTGTTTATGATTGAATTCTATTGTTCTGGTTTGTGGGATCAGATAACTTGTACTGTATGAATCACCAGTTATGTTGGTCTACACTGTATTGTAGGAATGTGTACTTTTGGATCAAGGCTGTCCAGATGATTGAATCACAGTGTGTGAGGCAATCCAACATGATTATCAGACTGGTGTGATTCATTAGAGCTAGTATCAGAATTGGGGATAATTATTTATTTAATATTTTGCGAAATGTTTTTCATTCACGTGTATGATTTATCGATTTCTTTTTGGTGTTTACGCGCTGTTTTTTTGTGCATTTGTTGGTGAATTTTTAACAGCCCCTCAAAATGTGCGTCGTGTTTAGCTTCACATCTGTTTCATGTAGTAGTTCATTGGAGGTTCCGGATGCTCCAAAATTTATCAGAAGCAATTGAATTATACATGATGTGCATGAAATTAAGTTCACAATGTTCTTGCGTCTTTTACATTTTCGCCAGAATCATCTAGGTTGGTTTGTAACCTGATCTTGTGTACCCATGCCTACTCTTTGATAATTGTTTTGTTACATGTTTACTAATATTTGAAGTGATGTTTATCTGAATTTCTGATTCTACAATTTTAGGTTGTATGCTTCATATATATTCTCTCTGACATCTTTTTCTTTCTGATGTATCCTTTTTCAGTGCTGCCAATATCCTCACTCTTTCCGTTCTTGTATTTCATGGTATGTTTCTGTATTCCATGTCATGTCATTATGCTATATCTTTTTTTAATCAAAATTCTCAATTATCTGGGAGGGAATTTCTCATTGGAGAATGGAATTATTTGTGGGAAGTATCATCGTGCTTGAATTTTATTTTTCAGTTTTAACTTTTTATATTAAATTAGCTAAGTTTAGCAAATATTTTAGTCAACTTTTTTTGGATAGGAAAAAAAAATAATGAAGATCATTGGTTTTCAGCCTCATAAATTGAAGCATAGTTTTTGCAGTCAGGTTGGTTGGTTTGTTGGGTACCATGGGGAACCTTCTTTCAAACATGAGATAATATAAAATCTCATCATCGAGTTTGCAAAGCATGTGAATCCTTATTAACTACGGATCCGATCATTTTGCTCCACAGATAAGAGATTTCCAGATAGCCAAAAGAGTAGAAGACATTGGCTACTATGCTGGTTATGTAGGTGAGATTTTGGTGCAAGAATTTAGTCACTTTGTCTTGGTTTATGTGCTGTTGTGCAACAACTATGGCATTGTTTTTTGCTTAAGGATCTGCGTACATGTTTGGGAGAGCTCTGACTTCCATCATTTGGGGAATGATTGCCGATCGATACGGAAGAAAACCTGTCATAATTATTGGCATCATAACACTGTCAGTAACTGATTCTGCATAGTTTTTTGTTTTGTTTTTTTATTGATTTACTACTGGAAATTTCACGTGTAATTTTTCTGTCATTAATTTCAACTTGTTTAATTTACAGGATTATTTTTAACACTCTCTTTGGACTCAGCATTAACTTTTGGATGGCAGTCTCAACGAGATTTCTTCTGGGGTCTCTTAATGGTTTGCTTGGCCCAATAAAGGTACTCAATTACACATTCAGGCTAAATGATGCTAAAAACTAATCTTTGATCCCAAAGAGATGCAATTTAATGACATTTCATTGATGTTTCTATAAGTTCTTCAATGCTGTAGAGTTTTCACTCTTTGGTCATTTTGGCTCATGCTTTTGTCACTCTAACAGGCGTATGCTGTGGAAGTTTCCCGGAGAGAACATCATGCCACTGGATTATCACTTGTAATATTGTTTTCTTTCTAGTGTTATTATGAATACCTTGTCCTTGATTCAGAATCAATAATATTTTAGTTTTCTGTTTCTGTTTCAGGTAAGTACAGCATGGGGCATAGGACTGATTATTGGTCCATCTATTGGAGGTTTTCTTGCTCAGGTACTTTGCCTTTCCTCTCTGTGTTGGCATTGTTGCATTATCTTAGGTAGCGATTGGACGTGGGTTTGGACAACTTTTAAAGATTCTACTTTTGCATTATCAGAGGTCCCAATATTTGACAAATGCCAAAAACAATTTTTAATTATGAAAAATAACTTTTTAGGAATCTAACAAAAGTATGTTTCTTAGAAAGCTGTTGTCAAAACCTGTTTCAACTGAAAATCTCTTCTTCAAACTTGTTTCCAAAAGCACTCTTAGTGCTAAACTTTCCTGTAAACGTTTACGGTTTCATTCAGTAACTAGTATAAGTTCTCAAGAACCATGTTTACAGGCTTATTGAGTGATTACATTTCTATGTGGGCAAGGTAGAAAACTTGGTGATAGGTAAGCTTCAAGAGGAGGAACTGATCATAATAATATTCTCACGTGATCATGTAAAGCAACCCACACCCAAGCTCGCTCCAATAGTCCTTTCATAGTTGCACCTTAGTTTGTGAAATTCTATCACAATTCCATTGTCGTTATACATTTTATATATTCTTGGTTGCAATGCTCTTGGCAACCACTAAGCTATGGGTCCAATCCCCAAAAAATAAAAAATAAAAAATAAAAGTTACATCTCAATCACAAAATGAATGTTTGCATATGCTTTTGTGGAGAAACTACTAAATCAATGATACCATCTAAACTTCAGGTTGAATTATGTTTATATAGACAAGTACAAACATGTAAGGGCTCACTAAATGTAGTATCCAGGATTCATGCTGTGTCATGCGGGTAATTATATCAGATTTCTTATTTCTCAAATGGGGAACAGGGAGCCTTGTATTGTTTCTTTCAGCTCATATAAGATGTGTCATGTAACAAACATCTTTTATATGTTAGTTATACAGATATTAGATTTTGAATTCCGAGTTATTTTCATTCCATTCTTCCAATTCTTGTCACCCATACTTAACAAATTGTAATGTTGTGAATGCATTATGAATCAGCCAGCAGAGAAGTATCCAAATCTATTTTCCAGTGGCTCTCTTTTTGCAAGGTATGCGATCCTACATTTTTTGGTTGAAACTCTTATGATGAAGTCTAACATTTTAGTTGATACTCTTATGATGAAATCTAACATCGATTAACTTAAACATCATGTTGCAGATTTCCATATTTCTTACCTTGCCTCGTCATATCATTCTTTGCACTTGTTGTGCTTATAACTGCACTCTGGCTTCCGGTGAGAATCAGAAACCATCATTCTCTGTACTCTCTCACTTTTTTGTTTGTTTGTCTGTTTTTGTTTTGGATCCACTCTCTCTTTTCCTGATGTTCTAAAACATCTGTGGATGGTATAATATTTGAAAAAAAAGTAGTTACCTTGTATATATTGATCAACTTTTAACATTCAGATAGTCAAAATAAAAGCAGTTACCTGGTATAGATATAATCCTTCATTGAGCAGCAAGGCTGCGGACTATAAAAAAAATTAATTTCAATTTGATGGCTTTTTTCCTTCATTCCAAGTAAGCCTATTGTTCATCTGAACTTGTAGGTATGAACCTGTTGCATGTTAGATGAAAATGTCATAGTGAGTACCTGAAGAAAAGAACTCTCAAATTATGTTTTTCCGGGCCATATATTCTTCAATTGTTCGATATGCCCCGTCCAGGGAATGGCTATAGGGGATATGAATGGACAAAAAATGGGTAATCGAAATTGTGTCTGGCCCTTTTTCTTGCTTTCCTATTTTATTTTCATGATGAAGATGCTTGGGTGATCAAGTCTTTGAAGTAAGGCAGAGAAAAGTGTTCTTATGTGCAACATGAAGAAGGATTTTATGATGGGAAAATCTTGTAGTTTATCGTCTTCTTTCATCTGCTAATTTGGTTTATATCCCAGATCAAATTATGTGGTACAATCAAGAATTTTCTAGGCAGGTTCACTTCCACTAGTTTCTTTAAATTTATAAATGATGAGAAGTTTAATCACCAGTTTATTTTCCCTGTTTCATCTTACTTTGTAGAGGCACATAGCAATAATCTCAGTTTTTAGTACCATGAAGGGTTTCTAATACATGTTATAATTGATTTTATTAAGCTTGTTTATGTTTTAAGGTAGCACATGGTCTTGTTCAATTTATATCATAATTTGGTAGCTTGTACTTTCTAGTTTGATATCTTGGTCATTTGCTGTTGCTTTAGGAAACATTGCACATGCACCATGAAGATAAAGGGATCAACTCTAACACGGATATGGAGTTGCCATATGATAACAGTGAAGAAACCAGTGAAAAAGTGTCCAAGGAGAACCTTCTCAGGAACTGGCCTCTAATGTCCTCCATTATTGTGTACTGTGTTTTTTCCCTGCATGATATGGCATATAGTGAGGTGAGATATCTTTTTTTGTGTTTATGCTAAGTTGACACCACATTAATGTGATCTTTTTGAGGATATTTATGTTATCTGTGGTACGATAATTAAACACCAAATCAACAAGAATCATTTTCTATTTCAGATTAGTTTGATATTACATATGGTCTCTAATATATGTATTGACTGTTGGAAGCTAAGTTGTTTCAGGTTTTTTTTGGGGCGTATTACCAAGGAAGTTTTGCTCTCTCCTCTTGATAAAATTTGAACAATCTCGCATATCTGTAATTTGACAAGTGTTTTGGTTTCTCACTTTACCTGTTGCTTAAACTTCTATTAATATCTTCATCCTACTAGGATCCAAATTTATTATGAAAGTTAAACTCTATTTTCTATCCGTTTCACTGAAAACTACCATGATTACTATGTTTCATATAATATATAGTTTCTTAGCTGTCCTCTGTTATTGTGATGTTTAATGGCAATTTTTTTTTGTCCAGATATTCTCTCTATGGGCGGTAAGCGACAGAAAGTTTGGAGGATTGAGCTTCACATCTCAGGATGTTGGCATGGTGCTCTCCATCTCAGGTATATAAATGGCAATTGTGCCTCTTAAAAACTTTGAGGGAGCAGTATGTTGTGCTTTCCCATCTCCTAGTTTGGTTATAAAAACCCCAATAATCACCAACATCAAAATCATCATAACCTGTTGCCTCGCCATTTGAGTCAACTTTATAAATCTTGTTAATCTTTGGAACTTATACAGGAAATGCCCTAGTTTGGGAAGAATTTTAATAGGGACAGCTTACACTCGGTGTCAACCTATAACAAAGGATAGAGAAGAATTTGATGATTTTCTGTTTGGTCACCATTGCCTTTTCTGGTTATTTTTTAAAAATTTTCATGTATAATTGCAATTTTGGATGATTTAGTAGGAATTAACTATACTTGCCTCCACATGTATAGCTATCATGGTTTATTCTAACTTAGGGCATATTATTATAGTTTATCATGCTAAACTAACATTTTTTTAGGATTAAGCCTATTCTTCACTTATCCACCATATTGAAACAAATGAGGGCATTAGGTTTAATATTCTCAACTTTGGTAGATGATAATTTTGCTCTTAGAATGTAGACACTGATTCTGAAATAAGATTTAAAAAAAATAATCAGAGTATCAGACCCACCACCACACACTTGAATATATTAATGCAAAAAAATGTAACATGCTGAAAACAAAATGAGCTATACCCCTGCTTGATCCTCGCAAGAATTTATTGCCTTTATTATTATCATATGGATTGGGTGTTTTGTCATTGCACTTCGAACAATGTTTCACAATATAGAGTTTATTGAATTTTTTTTATATATGTTTAAATGCTTCTAGTATTCCTCACAAGTTGTTGTCATAGATGAAGGCCCTATACTAATCAAGTGGGTTCTTATAGTGTCAAGCATTATAATCTCTTGAATGTTATAGGATCTTCAATTCATTATGTACAGCTTGCACCCATGTCATTTCATTAGTATGTTATATGGCTGGAATGTGCATAACATTATTCTTGCAACTCATGGAACAGAATAAGAAGTTTGATTGCAACTACTAAGGTTATCTCTTGGTAGGATGTTGACTAGTTATCAAATCATCAGGTCTCAGTCTTCTATTATTTCAAATGACTCTGTATCCAATGGTCGAGAGGATTTTTGGACCCATTAAGGTTTCTCGTGTTGCAGCGGTATGCTTCCTATCATCTTCATGACTTCAGGTCATTTTTTTGTATGCTTATTTGATACCCTTCTGTCATTTGATGCTTCATCTTCCAGATCTTATCTATACTGCTTTTGTCAACATACACCCTTATAGCAAAGTTTAGAGGGATCTTACTTTATGTGCTAATAAATTGCGCATCCTTGTTGAAGAATATCCTGTCAGTAAGTACAATATCTGGCTTTTTTTTGTTTCTTTGGATAGGCTTCAAATTTCTGCTCATATTATCATATTTTTGTAGTGTAAAAGCATAGCAATATGGGTGTATACTCCCCTTGCATATTTGCATGCATGAAATTTTAATTGCAACTCTTTCTTTTCTGTCACCATTACTAGTTCTGGTTACAACATGTAGGTCTATCTGCATCATTTTTTTTCTTCTGAAACGATGATCTTCTGACAAAATCTTTAAACATTTCAGCTCGTCATTGTTACTGGATTATTCATTTTGCAAAACAATGCTGTGGTAACTTATTCGACTCTCTGGTTCCTTGCATAATATTTCTAACTTTGTCAATAGATATTTTTGGATATCATTGCTAGATGCTAATAATCTATTAATGATATGATAAACAGTCACAAGACCAAAGGGGAGCTGCAAATGGCATTTCGATGATGGCACAGTCTATTTTCAAAGCGGTTGCCCCTGCTGCTGGAGGTGCCATGTAAGAGTCGCATCATGTTTTCTTCTTTGTTTTTTGGCCATCATGCAATTAGGATACGTGGCTAGGTCAAATCTCGTTGAAGTGAAGGTTCTAAACACAATTTCAATTGTAGGACCATAAACAGGGTCTCTTATGCTCATCTCCCTTGGAATTTCTGATCTTCAAGATGTTGAAATTCACATATTCACATATTACTATGAAAGCATCCACTCATGACCAGTGTTTAAAATATTGATTTATTGATATATCGAAAAGGGTCTAAATCGATATATTGAAATATCGATCGATATATAGATTTTGGTTTTTTTTTGCCGGGGATAGAAAAAAAAGAAAAAAATGAGGAAAAAAAAAGAAAAAAAATCAAAGAAACAGAAAAACAGAGAAAGACAATATACATATTTATAGATGAATATCATTGATTTTGTTTTGAGGTAGAAATGATATTATGGTGTATTTATAAGTTTAGAAAAATCAGATACCTAAATTATAAAAAGAGATTGAGAGCATAAATGTATAATGAAATCTCATTTGTGATGTAATAATTATAATCATTTTAAAACAATGATTCCAAACAACCTAAGAAACCTATACATGTTTATGATATTATACAATAGGTCGTTTCATCATTATTATTATATGTTATATAGGAAATTTCATTATTATAATTAAAAAGCATTGCAAACATCTCATTTTCATAAATTTAATTGTAATTTCATTCTTTTTTCCTTTGTGAATGTGGTTCATTTATTAAGCATTGGCATCAAAGAACATTACACCCCCCCCCCCCCCCCCCCCACACACACACCCAAATAAAAGGGGAAAAAGAGGCAATTTCTTGTGAGAAATTGACGAGAAATTCAATTCTCACGAGAAATTGGCGAGAAATTCAATTTCAAGCTAAAACTTCTATATTTATTGATTTAGTAGAAAAATCGATATTCGGTATATTGATCAATATTTAAAACAGTGCTCATGACAGTATGACACATCGTTCTGCTTTTGTCAACGCATTGTTATAATTTAGCTTATATTTGAAGGCAAAAGTTTGAATATAGCTTCTGTTGCTTATCTGTGTACGGTGGCATGAATTGATTATTTTCATTGTTTGCCATTATTAGATCATTCAGATAAGAAACTAAAGAATCTGTGGATGACTGATCCACCTGGGTTTGCTTTCATGGCACTGATGCTTTGCATGATCTTTGGCTTTCTTACGAGCAATGCTTGTGCTTCTATTTTGCAGATTTGCTTGGTCGCAGAAGCGTCAACATGCTTCATTTCTCCCTGGTAATTTTTAAATTTTATTTTTTTCTGTATTGCTATTGTCAACTGGAATGGCAAGCAAGATTAGATTCTAAATATATATACAAAGGTGTAGAGAATTAAGAACCACATATATTAAATGATCATGACACAGCTTTCATAATGCTCAACTAGATTCCCAAAAGCAACCATGTTTGACAATGCATTCCAGTTAAACCATGTATCTGACCTGCACATAAGTTACGTCAGCGACTCTGACCTGCATCACAACATAATTTTTTTGTGCCAACCCAAACTTTTAACTGGCCACATGACCATGACATCCCTGATATTCAAAGGTTCAGAATGACCTAAAGAGAGTGCATGTTGGACCAAAAGGACCATATCTTTATAGGGCTTTGTCACCCACAGTCCCATTTACAATCTCGTGTGCAGTCCCAACTTCTCATATACCTCCAATAAGGTGTATACCTCATGAAAGAAAGCATGTGTTTTTTTTTTCACTTCTATAAGTAAATCTATACAATTTATTAGAGTATATAATTCAAAATATACACCTTTAAATAAAAACTCAACGAGTATGCATTCAGTGTTGCAAGGGATTCAACTCAAGCAGTATTTATCATGATGCAGGTGATGAGATGGTTTTCTTCGCGCTAAACGTGGTGGAATTGATCGGGGCATTGATGACATTCAAGCCCTTCCTCGTTGCAGCGTGAGCAGAGGCCCCAATTTATTAACTTAAAGCCTCCCCCCCCCATTTGTTAGTAAGTTTTTAATTAAGATGGAAGCATTATCTAAAATAACATGCCTTCCATAACATTTACTGATTTAGTGATTTAAAATATTAAGGTTCAATTCAAATAATATATTTCCATAAAGTTTGGGATTTAATTGTTCTGTGATTTTTTTTTTGGAAGAACATTAACAAATGGTAAATCATACACTATTAATGGTGCATTTGACACCAACTTGATTTTCAGACTGTGTTTAGTAAGTCTATTTTACCATCTACAACAGACAACATATTTTTTTTGTTTTTTTTAAAATCATATAAATTTTATAAAAAATGAAATATATAATTTAATAAATTAAAAATTATTTATGTATAAAACTTGCAAGACTGAGAAACAATTTTCGAATGGACGGCCGACATTGGGTTTTCCACGACGACATCCATTCTTTGATAGCGTGGAACAAACTTGATATTCAGTATATCCAGAATATCTAAATAGACGTTAAAAATGTACTTCTTATTCTCTTCTTCGAACATATGTTCCTTCAAAGCACGGTCAACTTCCAACGGCGACCGTACAACCGTCGTGTTACGTGGAGGGAGGTCCAAGTCGGGCATGAGGCCGAAACAGAGACGGTTTGAGGAGTAGTATACGGCGACGTTTCGGTTTACAGTGGCCTTTGCAATTTGAGAGGGGATGAAGGACATGGTGTACCTGAAAAAGAAATTGGAAAATATTAAGGGGGCGTTTGGCAACAGCGGAAAATCGGATTTTAAAGTGCTGATGGTTAAGTGCAGAAAAAGGGAAATGATGATAATCTTTAAGAATTTAGAAAAAAAAACGTTTGATTCAATGAAAAATAGTAAGCAGTATTTTAAATAAGTGTATTTGGTTAACCAGTTGGCTTATGTGATTATTGGAAGAGTATTTTGGTCCATTTTATAAGTGCTGAATTTTATTTTAATGTTAGGTTGAAATAGAAAAAACATGTTTTTTTAGATATTAAAGATTACTCTTTTTTAACATGTTAAAAATATCAGTACCACAATTTCATTTGAAGAAGCCAAAACAATATAGTGTCTGGATACCCACATGTTTAATCCGTTGAAAACTCTGATATTTATATATTTTCGCCTATCCCATAGAATTGCAAAGACTCGTATTAGAGTTAAATCTGTTGAGGACTCTGATAATTATAAACTTTCATCTATGTCATAAGATTGCAAAGACTCGTATAAACTGCAAAAACAACCAAATGCCATTGTTGAAAAAAAGGGAGAGCAAAAAAATGAATGCCCTCTCTTGTAAGAGGTTGACTATTGCATAACTATTACAAATATGCACCATTAACCTAGTTCCTCTAAAGCATAAGAGGCAAGCATAGGTTTATACAACTATTGTAATCACTTGATAACTATGAATACAAGCAAAAAAAATCAAACACCAAAAAATACAACAGAGACATGCGCAACATCCGAAGATCATTAGTCATGTTCGTCGTTGACCTGCTTTGGCCTCCTCTACCCTATTTCGGGCTGGGTGTTAGTTATCCACGAGCCCGTGCGTCCTACGCATTAAGTCCACCCACATGAAATAATGTGGATGGTCCTGCAACAATGCAAACAAAACAAATTAATAAGCATTGGAAACAAATACATCCATACACACAATACAACACCAACCCCTAACCACCACACTCTTCAGATTTTGAAAGACATAAACACCTGAAGCAACAAAAAACACCTAAAATAAACAATGCAAGGAAAGGACACATTGAAAATAAATAACCCCCACCATCACTACTTCAAAATAGGCAATGAATCAAAAGAGGAGGAAGAGTGGATGAATGTTATAGCATTGTCTAATAAATTTTTTATCTATCAACATATACACACAATAGAAAGATCACATGATCCACCTATCTCATTCGATTGCAAAACTGCTAAAACAGAGCTCAAGCCCTTAATGGTTGTGCTATCTGTTGGAGTGACAAAAAGACATCTCTACTTAAAAGTTGGGGACCATTTGACTGATTGAGTTGCATCGACTAAAAAAGAATGAAACTCAAGAACCAATCCAACACAAATCATCACATGAACACACACACAATGTAGGATCATAAACATCAAAAGATGCAACTTCCACTCAAGAGGAGCCATAGAGAGCACACAACATGAACAACAATGTTCAGAAAAACTATGTATTTAGGTACATGCATAATGCATATGACAAATACATGATCAGGGTGTACTTAGGGCATATAATAAACTGTTATGGGTCCTTCAAGGATAGCTCACATAAATCCTATCTTAATAAATATCATAATCAATATAAACCCATATAGGGACATCGTAATGTCTATGTGCACCACATAGCTCAAACGGCAAGTAGATTTGGGTCACTCGGTTAACCTTGGACCACATCAACTACATCTGTTTAGAAAACATGAGGTTGCAACACCAACGTACATATAAGTATTCTTCAAAAAATATGCCCAAAAATGTAGTAGTGTTTACTGTACAGTTAAGCCATCTAGGATCAAATTCAAAATAATGTAACCCAAACATTATAATATCCTCAAATTCCTTTAATTGCAATAAAAAAGAATTTGTCCCCATAGCAAGACATTTAACATCAATATGAAAAACAATCATATCATAATCATAACAAAATCACGAAATCAACATAAACAAAGCATGTTTGTTACACCATGAATCCTTATTGGAAAGAATTTTTTTTGCATAAGCTTTCATAACAATAACAAACATGCAGGAAGCAAGCAACACATCCTATTCACGAACTATAATCCTAAAATGACAACCCATGAGCATTACTATGTTCTTCAGTAAAACTAAAGCCTCATGTTACCTTTCTGAAACACCAAATTAACTTTATAAATGTATATACCTGCCACCCTTGACGAAGGAAAAGCTTTTCCTTGGCTTGTAATATTGGTGTAGCATATATGGTGGAAAAGGGACAACCTCTGCTCTACGTAAGAAATTGTAGACATAATTGACATTAAATAAATGTAACAAGGCATTATGTTCAAGAAATGAAATAATCACTTTTATAGATGTCATATTGCATCAAAAATGAAAGAGTCATTCTTTGCAGTTTAACCTAACTCTCTTATTCCCCACGAAGATGATAAAATCCAATTCAACCACTTATTTGAGAAAACCAGTAACAAATATAGATTCTGCATTGCTTATTAAATTAAAACCTGGAAGCTTTATCTTCTCCAGGTTCAAGTAGCTGATAGTGCAGTCTGGCAAAGAATGATCAAATAATAGATTACTTTAGGGAAAAATCCATATAACCCCCTGTAAACTTGTCTAAATCCATATAACCCCCTGCAATCTTCATATATCCATATAACCCCCTGTAATCATACCCAAAATCCATATAACCCCCTCCGTCCGCCTTCCGTCGCCGAGTTAACGGCGAAATCTGAAAAAATCCATATAACCCCCTATAATCTAGCATAAATCCATATAACCCCCTGCAATCTTCATATATCCATATAACCCCCTGTAATTTTAGGAAAATCCATATAACCGCCTATAATTTGAAAAAAATATTTTTAAATATTCAAAAATAAAATTCAAAAACAAAAAATTTAAAAAATTCCTCTTAGCATTTTTGAATTTTTAAAAATATTTTTTTTCAAAAACTGTCACATCTATCATATCACGCATACATCTCTCATACTTATTCCAATGAGAATAATAGAAAAAATAAAACAAAATAAATATTTACAATCCATTAGATGTTAATACATGTAAATGTTAATTTACTCTATTATTAATGTGTCAGGTACTAGTTATGAAATCACATGTCATTTATAATTAAAAAATTAAGAATAAAAAAAAGGAATAAATCAAAAAATTTACTCTATTATTAATAAAAAATTTATTTTTTTATTTTAAAATTTTTAGAAATATTTTTTTCCAGATTTCATGGGGTTATATGGATTTTTTTCAAAATTTAGAGGGGGTTATATGGATATATGAAGATTGCAGGGAGTTATATGGATATATGAAGATTGCAGGGGATTATATGGATATATGAAGATTGCAGGGGGTTATATGCATTTAAGCTAGATTACAGGGGGTTATATGGATTTTTTCAGATTTCGCCGTTAACTCGGCTGACGGAAGGCGGACGGAGGGGGTTATATGGATTTTGGGTATGATTACAGGGGGTTATATGGATATACGAAGATTACAGGGGGTTATATGGATTTAGACAAGTTTACAGGGGGTTATATGGATTTTTCCCATTACTATAATGAACAATTCAATAAAACCATGTGATGTTAGAGTTGCATAGCCCCAAAACCAAAACCCTTACAACCCCAAAACCTAAAAAAAAGGTGCCTAAGAACCTTACAACACCAAAACCACTGCAGCCCCAAAACCATCTTAAATCAAATCCCTAATACCCTTGCACCACCAAAACCACTGCAACCCATCCTAAATCAAACCCTAAAAGCCCTGCAGCACCAAAATCACTACAGTCCCTACAGCCTCGAAACCACTGCAGCCCCAAAACTAAACATACAAATCAACTGACTGGAGAGTGATTTTCTTACTCAAGAGACAAGATGATGGTCGTCGGAGGAGTCGAGGAAGGTTGACGGAGGAAACGAAGCTCGATGAAGGAGACAGGGGAGACAAGGAGACGGAGGAGTCGGCAATGGTCGGTGGAGATCACTGTGAGGGAAGAGAGAAAGGTCAGTGGGGGGGACACATCACTGACCTTCCTCTCTTCCCGGAGACGAGAGGAAGGTTTGAATGCAAGTCAAGCAAAAAGACTCCCAACAATAACACCACCCGAGCACCATGTGATGAATCTTTATAAAAACTCATTCAACATATTAATAAACTTTATGAAGCCAATGCACAACAGAAGCACACACGAGACAGATCAACAACAAATCCACAATGAAAAAGGGATGATCGGAGTGGTATTGCCTCGATCGTTGCCCGGAGACGAGAACCGCAAAGGAGCTTTTGCAGTTTTTAGGGTTTTCAGAGAGCTCTCGTTGTGTTTTGGGCGAATGAAAAGGGAGGAGAGAGAGGGAGGTTTCACTAGGTGTGGGTTTATATACCCGACGTAAATAAAAGTTGTTTGAAGGGGTACTGTCGTCTTTTCACAGGAACACCGAATCACATAACGCGTTTTGTTTTTTTTTAAGTGAGGTCGATCGAGATGAAAAAAGGGACCCAATTTTACTGAATGAGGATATTAATCAGTACTTCCATGTCACCCAACCAAACACAATTAATTCTTAAAATCAGCTTTAATCGAAATAAGCTCTTAAATTTAGAGCAACCAAACAACACCTAAGAGGAGTTTGGGATGAATTTTAATGTTTTAGTTCAACCCGAGCCATAGTCCAAATAGAGATTGGATTATATTTTCTATTTTGACTTAGTTATATCCATTTATTCCTTACAAATTAACATATTTTTCTTTTTTTTGTTTATTGATTCATATTCCATCATATTTATCACCTATTCTAACACCCAAATATAAGAGCTACCTAAATTCAAATATATCATTCAATCAGTCAAACTAATAGCTGGGTTGGTTGAATTTAAGTAATTTCCCAAATGGATCCACTACTCAAAAAATTTCGGAGGTACATTCACAAGGCCCAACCCAAGCTAATATTACCCATGGCCCAACCCAATATTATATTATTTTAATGCATGGCTAAATTTTTACTGGATTGATGAGGTGCATTATTGTTTGGAGGATAATGTGTGTTGCAGTCCAAATACAGTAACACGGACTGTCCACACATATTTTAATATTTTAAACATAGTAAACATAACTTAATGACATATATGTTTTAATAATGTATATTGCTCATTTTAAATTGATTGAATTTTTTAACGGTGTAAAAAAATCCATATACCTCATTTAATGACGTATATATTTCAATATATATTGGATGGCTAAGGAATTATATTTAAAATTGTAAAAAAGACTATATATATAATTGTCTTAAGTTGGTTTGAATCGTTTGATGCATATGAGGGTCATTAGAGCCGGGCAGTTTTATCCTGGGTGGTTTTATTTGTCCCTCAAATAAGAGGATCCATTTAAAATATTAGGGATGTAATTATAAAAAATGTATACTCAAATTTTTTTTGGGTGCCTCTATTTGCACCCTCAAAATGGGGTGCACACCCTTTTTTTATACACCCAACAAAAAACAATGAAACCCTTTAAACACTCCTTTTTTTGAATCTCGCGACACAATCACTGTCAACGTAAATATCAAATATCGACACTGATAGTGTCGTGAATGATCCAGTGTAGCATAATTTTTTGAATCCCATGACACAATAACTGTCGACATAAATACCAAATGTCGACACTGATAGTGTCGCGAATGATCTAAATTCTACGAGTTTAATTTTTTGAACCCTACGACACAATCAATATCGACATAAATACCAAATGTCGACATTGATAATGTCGCGAATGATCCAAATGGGGTGTGCACATGATCTGATTATAAACGGATCTTTTGTGCATTACCCGTTTGTGAGGGGTGTGCACCCCATTTTGAGAGGTGCAAATAGAGACACCCTTTTTTTTTTATACAGGATCCGTAGGTTGGGGTCTGGGTTCACCCTGATCCAGCCCGGACCGGACTTTTTTAACATGCTTACTAACCGTGAAGCAGAATGAGTGAAGCATAAGGCGGAGAATCAGATCTACCCGTACATTCACTCAGAATGCCCATCTGACGGCGTTGGAGGGTTTTTCTGTTTAGGGTTTTAGCTTCAATGGCGGAAAATATTTACAGAGCCGACGAAGAAATCGAAGAAGAAGAAGAAGAAGAGGAGGAGCAGCAGATTGAAACATGGGACGATTGGGGGACGGACGAGGAGGACTCGGAGCCAGACCTTCTCTGCCTCTTTTGCGATCGCAGGTTCGGCTCGGTCGAACTTCTCTTCGTCCACTGCGAGTCGAACCATTCTTTCGATTTCCCGGGTCTGAGGAAGGATTTGCTTCTGGACTTCTACGGTTGCTTCAAGCTCATCAACTACGTCAGGTCTCAGGTCCGCTTCACTTCACAACCTCTTATCGGTTTATGTGAAAAAGATTGGATCTTTATTAGCTTGTGAAAGACGATGGATAAATCTTGATTTTTTGGGCTTTTTTTTATATGTTATGATGGATATGAATTTGACATATTGAGTGTGATATTTTTTTTTAAAAAAAAATGCTCTTTTGCGAAAAGATTTGATTTTTTTTTTGTTTATATGCTTATGTGATGCAGTCTGAAAGATGTGAGAAAAAATCTTTATTTTTTGGGTTTTTTTAAATGATCTTTTAATGAAGACCGGAATGTATGTAGCTCTCAAATGTTTGTTTTATATGATTATAATGAATATAAAAGTATTGAAAATGTCATTTTTTGTGGGATCTTAAGGTGGCAGAGAATAAGTGTTGGAACTGTGGGCTTGCTTTTCGATCCAACAATGAACTTCTGGACCATTTGCACCCAGTAAATGCTGTTGGGGAAGACATTAAGCTCCTCTGGGAGGACGAAACATATCTGAAACCGTTCATTGTGAATGATGCACTCTTGCATAGTTTTTATGATGACGGTGATGATGATGATGACAACAATGATTGTACTGTTGATAGAGAGGAAGTGATGAGAGAATTAATGGATTTTGAAGATCCACGTGTGATTCTCGTTGATGAGGACAACATGTCAAAGCCTTTGATGGATGGTTTGTTGAACACAGTGGACCTTGTTGACAATGGTGTCGATGCAAAGGAGAATTGTGGAGCACTTAAACAGAAGGGAAGGAATAAGCATTTGAGAGTTTCATTCGTGAATGTTGCGGCTAGAGAAATAAAAAATGTGAATGACAGTTACTTTGGTGCATATGGTTCATTTGGTATCCATAAAGAGATGATAAGTGATAAGGTACTCATTTTGATGTTTCGAAACTATAGTGGGTTTATGGTGGTTTCTATGCAAATGGATTTTGGGATTCGGGAAAATCAGTAATTTAAAATATGTGCTATTTTATTATGCAGGTCAGAATGGATGCTTATAGAGATGCAATTATGAAAAATCCTTCCCTTCTCAAGCATGCTACTGTTTTGGATGTTGGATGTGGCACGGGGATATTAAGGTGAAGCACTGATATCTATTGTTCGTGTAGCTTGAAGTTCTATGAACATCCATGCTTGGAGATTTCCCCTCTTAATACTAAGAGAATAATGTTCCATTTCTAAGTTCAAGGCCTGTTCGTGTCTCTTGTTTTCTCATTCTAACTTTTTAATTTATAGTCTATTTGCAGCCCAAGCAGGAGCCTTGAGAGTTATTGCAGTTGAAGCAAGTGAAAAGATGGCTTCTGTGGCAACTCAAGTAAATGCCTTTTGACCATTGAGTCTACATTTCTCTGTTCTTGCATAGGAAATTTAAAACAACTATGGTAACTTGTATAAATGCAGATTGCAAAAGACAATGGGCTCTTACTGGAGGGGAATCTAACAGGAGACATGGAGCAAACTACTGGTGTAATCAGTGTGGTGCATGGCATGGTTGAGGAGCTTGATAATACAATCCAAGTTCCACCCCATAGTGTTGATGTATTATTGAGTGAATGGATGGGCTACTGCCTTTTATATGAATCCATGCTCAGTTCAATACTCTATGCACGTGATCGTTGGCTGAAACCTGGTGGTGCTATTCTCCCGGACACAGCAACCATTGTGAGTTGTTTATCCTTTTTTGTTTACTGTTGGTGGTAATTTCAGTTAATAAAATCTAATACTGTGCAACTCATTCTGTAGTTTGTAGCTGGATTTGGAAGAGGTGGAACTAGTGTTCCTTTTTGGGAGAACGTTTATGGTTTTGACATGTCTTGCATCAGCAAGGAAGTTGTTGAGGATGCTTCTCAAAATCCAATAGTTGATGTTGTTGGCAGTCATGATATTGTGACAGATGCTGTGATAATTCAGGTGTCTCTCTTATCTTCTCCAATGTCTTAATCCTCATAACCTGTGCAATTTAAAAAGCTGACTCTGACTTTCAGTGTTTTATAAAATTTTTAAATATATTTAGTAAGCAAAATCTTACCTTTATGTATTTATATGTCGAATAATACTTAGTCCTGGGCGTTTGCTAAGCAAGGAACATGGAGATCCTTGTTATTTCAGTCTAGAAAGTGTTAGCCCCCCTCCAATTTATTTATAAATTCTAGATTTTTCCCCTTTTGCTTTCTTGACCAATATGAAATAATTTTTTTCGTGCTGTCTTCTGAAAATGTATATGTGACATGGTGTTAAAATGTGAATAATTTTCTTTTTGGTCGAAACTACAGACCTAAGCTTTGGAGGAAAAAATAAAATAAAATGAGAGAACGCCCTCCAGCAGTTCCTAACTTCATATCAGAGTTTTATGATGTCTCTTGGATTTCTATGACTTAATTTCATTCTTTTCTGTTTCCTTGCAAAGGACAAATACTTTTCTGAACACAGTTTTTTTGTTGTTGTTGCAGACCTTTGATTTAGTCACAATGAATCAAGATGAAATGGATTTCACTTCAACTTTTGAACTAAAACTGAAATCAGACTCAGCCACAGACAACCCAATGTTGTGGAATCGTCCTTTGGTTCGAGACCGCCTTCACAAGAAGGTTCTGCAAGGAGACCCCCACCGTCCTTTCCACATCCCCATATGGACCAAAGACTCACTGGTCTCAGACCATCTTCACATTCAGGGAACCCATCACAATGACCTATCTGAAATCTAGCACTGATAAGGCAGCACCTGTTGGTACTGCCAGGTGCCCAGTCACGAAACTCGAGTCTCGCATCAGCATTGCCCGTTCCTCGCAACACCGCAGCATAGACATATCTTTAGAAACTTCAGGGATTGGATTGGATGGCCGGAATCGCAGGTGGCCTGTGCAGATCTTTAATCTTTGATAAGGTTCTATTTCTTGTTCAACATTTGTTATGTAGAGTTAGTTTGGTATCTATTTTTGTTCTCCTTCTGACCCAGCTTATCGGGGTTTGGAATCCTCATTCCACAGACCATTCTTGAGCATCCCAGACAAAATTCTCTCCTCACAGCAAAATTATTCCTGAGGAAGAGAGAATTATCCTTTTGCTTTGGACCAGAGTCACCAAACTAACTCATATTTTTGTTCAAGTGCCTGTATGTTGTCAAGGCTGTTTTTGGTTCTCTGTATTTTAATGCTTATGTTGGTCTGGTCATGTAAGACCTACTTTTATATGATGTTTTATTGAATGAGTAATGTTAGACGTGTTATTCTCTCTTTTTTCTAGTTCTTTGAGGGTGTGTTATTTCAACTATTAGAAATATTTATTTTCTGTTAAAAAACTGAAGAACTGAGTGCCTTTATTTTTTGTAAACAAATAATGAATCATATGGAATGATTCATCTTATGAAATAAGGTGAACGTTATGTTTAACTCATCTAGTATATTAGCCTAACTAGTATATACTCAATTAAAAAAAATGTAAAAAATATGCATTCAATTTGTTCTAGTACATGCTTCGACTTTCATGAAAATCTGTGCACTATATTAGGTAAAATGTGTATCTTTAATAAGCTTAAAAAATATTCAACTTAATTTATTCAAGATGAATATGTATCTAATGTAATATATAGTTTAATGAACTATATAATTTTCCTACATATTTTCCAATGAGACAAAGGTAGTCTAGTCATAATTGTTAAATGAGATTTAAGTATTTTTAAATTTAAATATAGATATTCTTAAAGGCATTCCTTGACGTTTATAGGCACCCAATGATGTTAAACTCAAAATTCGGAAAAATAAGAAAAATTTGGATCAAATATAGACTGGTTTTTGAAACCAACCCTACTTGGGAGTTTGGATTAATCTGGACTCCTGGTTTCATTCATCAGTGTGCTCTCTCTCTCTCTCTCTCTCTCTCTCAAACAACAGATTCAGACGAACCCGTATCAGAGAACCTCTTTGGGATACTCAAGAACGGTGAGTCAATGTTTAGGGTTCTCTGCAAAAATCTTCTCGGAGCCAGGTCGCTTTTCATTAGGGTTTCAACAACAACAACTACTACAAGTACCCATTTGTGGTTTCTTGAAAACCCAAACCTCAAATCAATCTCCCACATCACAAAACAATCAAAATCATCAGACCCATCATCCACAACTGTTCCATACTTGATAAACTCGTGTGGGTTGTCACCAGCATCCGCTCTCAAAGCCTCCAAAGGTTTCTGCATCAAATCCACGGAGAACGCCGATTCGGTACTCGCATTCTTCAAAAACCATGGTTTCACCAATACCCAACTCACCCAGATGATCACCCGGTTCCCAAAGTTGCTCGCTTGCGATCCCGACGACACCATGAAGCCCAAGATGGAGTTTTTCCTTCACGAAGCGGGTGTCGCCCCCTCCGAACTCACCGAGCTCATCTTGTTAGACCCAAAAATCATGGAAATTGGCTTAGAGAACCATATCAAACCTTCTTTTGAATTCCTGAAGGGTCTTTTCGGCACTAATGAAGACGTCCTCTTGACCTTCAAACGCAACCCCTCTCTCTTCCGGCATGACCTACACAAATGCCTGGATCCCAAGATTGCCTCCCTGCGAGACTGCGGCATGCCCATGTTCTTGATCTCAAAATTTATCAAGAACTACTCCTGGTCTATTGTTTTTGCACGGTCTGACCGGTTCAGTGAGGTTGTGGCATCGGTCAAGGAGATGGGCATCAGTTCTTTGAGCCATCTGTTCATTTCCGCGGTCCATACAAGGCTGTCTATGAGCACATCTACGTGGGAAAGGAAAATTGGGCTTTACAAAAGCCTTGGTTGGTCAGAAGACAAATTATCATCGACTTTCAAGAAGCATCCTTATTGTATGGTGATATCGGAGAAGAAATTAAGGAAGGTGATGGAGTTCTTCGTGAAAGAATTGGGGTGGGAACTATCTGATTTTAACACATGCCCAGCTGTTCTCAGTTTAAGCTTTGAGAAGAGAATCCTTCCGAGATGTTCGGTCATTCAAGTGCTATCATCGAAGGGTGTGCTTAGGAAGGACCTGAAGTGGAAATTGGCGTTGATGATTGATGAAAAAAGATTCTTGGAGAAGTTTGTGAACAAGTACAGGGACGTGGCTCCTGAGTTGATGCAGGTCTATCAAGATAGGATGGGATCTTAGGGATGCACTGGTATGACTGTGCTTTCTATTTAAATAATTATGCATGGCTCACATGACAATCACAATGCATTCAAGGCCACAATATAGAAATTCACTCTGCTAGCATTTCACTCATTCTGTTTGGTGATGTTTTTTTTTTTTTGTAGATTTGGTTGTTAGTTTGGTGTGCTAGATTGAGGGAGAAGTTGTATTGTATTAGAGGAGCCAAAGGGTTTTATTTTGAGATACAAAATTTGAAATCTCAAAAAGAGGAAAATTTCAAATAATCAAATAGGAAGAGAGTAAAAAAAGTTGTATGGTATTAGAGGAGCCAAAAGACTTTATTTTTGGTAACCTGGCGATAGATTAATGTGTCCCATAATACATGATATCTGCCCTCACCCGAAGAAGAGAAGCAGAAAAACCCTCAACCCAGAACCCACTTTTAAAAGAAATTCATTTTTCACAAATTCCAGGTCTTCTAAAGATTAGACCTGTCTAAGAAAATCAAGTAAACTCATGTGGGTCTACAAAAAGGTTCCACAGAGAGAGTAATTCCGTCCTTCCTTTCTTTGAGAACCATTATTTCACATAATTCCACCCTGCTCAGTTGATCACCTAATGCTTGCACTTGCTCATATTCAACACCGAGAGGTGAGAAGAACCTGAAGCCTGAGGTGTAGTTATCCTGCATGGTGTGGGATTTCCAACCCTTGACCTCTTCAAGCTTGTTTGCGGAAACCCACAAACAAGTCATAGAAGCTTGGTGAAGCATATTGAACCATCTTTTGATTCACTAAAAAGGTACCAAGTAGAATGTCTGATGGTCATGTGATGCTCAAGATCGCAGTCTTATAAATCTGGGTGTGCCAATGTCCATGATATTAGAAGTCCGATAAAAAAAAGAACATGTGACTTGGTGTTCTTGTAGTGATTGTAGTAACGATCCACCAACGTCATTTTAGATTGACAGTACCGGAAGGAGCTTTAGCGGCATTAGTTGTCATGTTACAATAGAAGGGCCTTGTATAGCTGATTTTGGAGAAATATCCTTTTGCTCATCCATGCAAGTATTGTATTGTGTTTATGGCAACTCGATAATAGTATGGATTTTCTGTTGAATCTTATATTGGAGTAGTCCTTGCGGTTGTTTAACATTGGATTGCCTGATGTTTGTGCAACGATTCACGTTCACTAGCATAATTAATAATGCTGTGGAGTTGACTGATTATTGGTTTCACACATGTTTTTATCATTGAAGGATTTCACATGATCTTAAGCTGCATGATGGGCCAAGAGGCATCCTTTTTTTTTCCTTCTGAGAAGTCATGAATTTTAAGATGATATTGACTTTGTTGAGGTTTTTAAAAGTAGCTTCTCACTGGATATGAACAATAGTATATGTCATTATATTGTATTAGAAACATGTTTTGCATCTGAAATACTAGCTGAATTTTGCAATTCATTCCCTTTTGTTGCCGGATTCTTATTACAGGTATCTAGACGTCAAGGAGTGCGAGGCATGTTGTTCCCTCGCACGTGCTATTGGGGTTGTTTCTTCTTTTATTCTGGTGGTATTGTCTCAACCTTCATAGTGATTACCGAATTAGGTTGTGATTTATTTTTAATATTTAGTTATAGTATGACTCTCTCATGACTGGAGCAGACTGATTTGTCAGCCCAGCTTGCATTACCATGGACTTGATATAATATCTTTTTCTTTTAATTTTCCAGGTATGATTTTCTTCTTTCAAATTAAATTATTCACGGCTTTATGATGTGAACTTTACCATTTAATGTTTGAATGATTGATTCAGGTAAGAACTCATGAAGAACTGCACCAAGATGCTACATCAAACCTTTTTTTTCTGCTTTCAATTCCAAGATTATCATCTAATGGGTGTGATTTGGTGCCTCTGACATAACAATTTTCATAAACAGAGTCCCTTTTGCATAGAAAATTCTGCTTGTCTTCATTTTTTTGTTACTCTTGTGCTTTTTATGTTGGTAACTGAATCGAACATGTTTTTATGGAAACTACCCCCATTTTAAGTGATAATCACATAAAAAACCATGTATGCACATCATATCAAATTTGACACCACCTATGTGACATATTGTAATTGGATCCCACAACAATTCTGTGTGTAAAAACACAAAGGATTGAGACTCCTGTTGATTGGGCTCGGTGATATCGATGATATGGTGGACAAAATCTTTCTAGTGTCACTCTCATTGAGACATTGGATCCTCCAAAGAATCAACACCCAGATGAAACTCAAAAGACTTGAATGAGTATGATTTCTTGTTTCATTTATTTTTGCATTCCTTTATATTTTCCCCCACCAACCCAACCTTTCTAGTTGGAAAATGGCATAATAATTACAACATGTCCCCTGCACCATAGACATTATATAATTGGACCCTTAAGCATGCTAAGAATTGAACAAAAGGCCATATGTCTAACTTGTTTCTGGGTAATCAATCCTCATGTTTGCAAATTTACAAACAGGGTAACTTTTCCAATGTGCCATCTAGTGCTTATTGTTAGGGCATTGCAGGTCCATCAGAACAGGCTAACAAAAGGTAAAAAACATGGCAAACATTATATTCAGGTCAACAATTTTCTCGTGTTGCACTACTGGGTGTTATCATGGTCTGCTCGTCTACTTTTCTTCTTTCTTCTTTTCCTTTTTTTTCTATTCTAGGGAACCAAATGAGTCACTCCCTCTCTTTAAAGTGAAATGGCACAAGGTACATCACTAATAAAGAGGAAAAAAAAACTGTCATGACCACCCTTAGTGGTCTCTGTGCCTCCTGTCCTCCATTCTTGGTCCCATGTCATGCCATCAGAGCTTGGCCAAATAATACATTTTCAACCTCACTTTTGAATGGGTTCAAATTGAGATTTTAATTGTTGAATTCAAAGGCAACATTTGGTTGCACGATTAAACTATTTTTATGTTTGTGAGAGGTTGTTTCTGTAATCGCTCAACCAAACAGTTTTACTATAGCAGTTTCTTGAAAATAGATTTCAGATAAATAGTGTACAAAAACTGTAATTTTTAAAAGTTGGAGGGGAAATGAGAGAGCGATCCAAATTCGGGTTTAGTTGGTTGAGAGGGGTCTGAGTCACTTAAGTTAAGATTTTCAATTAGTGGGACATAAATTCATATTGTGTTTTGTCAGTCTCAATTTTTTTAATTCTTTGCCACTATCCTCATCAATTTTATTATATCCTTCCTTCCTGGAGTGCCCACTATCACTTCACTATTTTTTTATTGGGAAAATCAATATAAATCTCTAAAAAATTAATTAAATCAATTTTAGTATTTGTAAAATTAAAAAATCGTTACTAAAGTATGTACGATTAAAAGATTTAATTCCAATTAAATTGTTTCAATACATACATTCAAATAAGTTTCTACTAAAGATGAAAAATTCAATTTAATTTCTACATGGGTTATATGGATTTTATCCTGTTTTTCTTTTTTCTTTTTTTTGGTGGGGGGGGGGGATTGTAATTTGGATTTTTCCCTGAAAATTTATTGTTCCACGAAATGACATCTATTCTACCTTTTCTTCATATTTCAATAAACAAAATTGCATAGAATTAATTTCAAATCCATATTAACTTGTGATATGTAACCGTTAGTGCTAGTATCCGCACGTGTGCACTTGCAGTGACATTGAATGTACAGAACTACCCCCATGTCTACATGTGTATTACCGAATCTCATAGGGCTATTTACGTCATTCCGTCGCATTAAAAAGGCCCTCCGTTGGTCTTTCTTCTTTCTTCTTCGAGAGCTCTCCGAAAGCTCATCATTCTCTCTCTCTCTGAAAATGGTGTTTCTCGGGAAGCCGAAGCAGACGTCGCTGACGTCATCATTGTCCCTCCGAGAGACCAACAACCGCTCCGACGACAACCACCACTCCAAGACCACCGTCCACTGCATGTCCGGCCTCCTCCGCCTCCTCCACTCCCACCACCGCCGCCGCCGCCACAAACGTCTCACCTCCTCATCCACCAAGGACAACAAACCCTCCGCCGTCACCGCCACCCCTCCGCCACCCCCTCCGACTGACCGCCGGAACTCCTGCGAGGTCCCCCGGAGCCCGACCATCAACGCTGAGCTCCGACAGCATAGTAACAAAGTACTACGTGCTATTTTTCTGAATATTAGTTAAAGTATTCCGATAAGATATCTTCCATCTATAAAACTTAGCGTGACATAATATATATGAAATTTATTACTACATACTAATTATAACATGTCAAAATTCTTTAATTTTTTTTACTTTAATTTTTCTTATCATTTTTATTTATTTATTTTGCCAATTATTATTTGATTTATTCCAATGGGATTTTATTTTATTTATTATTTGATTTATAAAAAATATTATTTTATTAGATTTGTGTTATTTTTTATTTTTATGTTGTATTTTTTTTTAAAATCTTGTGACATTCTTATCTATCTATCTACTAAATTATATTATATTTTGTTATTTATATTTATTCTGGTATCTTTGGGATATGAAGTTTACCTGAAATTGAATTTTAACAAAGTTTTTTAAAAAATTATAATAAAACAATTTTCTGAGTAAATATGAGACCCATTTAACAAACTATTTTTCAATGTTGCCCTAGTACTAATATTTTAGTTATCTAAAAATAATCTAATTATGACCATAAATTTTATATTTATGAATATTTCCGTGTTAAATATTTATCATACACGAATTTTATCACTATGTTCGCAGGCGGAACATACGCTGTCATCAGACATGTCATCCCCCGGCGGAGGAACCATACGTCGGCGGGTGGTGGCACGGCTAATGGGTCTGGAGGACGGTGACCCCTCGCCGCCGGTGGAAAAGGTGGCGGAGGAGAAGCGGCGGAGGCTGCTTGGGGCGCTGGAGAGGTGCGAGGAGGACGTGAGGGCTCTGAAGAGGATTATTGAGGCGGTGCACGTGGCGGAGGAGCAGCAGAGGAGGGCGGAGGAGGTGGTGGATGGTCGGGGAAAGAAGGCGGGAGATTTGGACGGTGGGGATGTGAAGGTCGTCACGCCTTCTAAAGAATTGGACGGTCGAGATCTATCGGTGATCAAGGAAGTGCCGAGCCCGGTATCGGTTCTTGATGTGGTATACTCACCGTTCAATCTTGGATCTTCATCTATCAAACTTAAAAAAGGTCAGTGGTGCATTATACGTTTAATTAAACTGGTTTTAAACGGTTTACTGCATAGATTCGGACAAATTATTTTTTTTTGGTAAATATTACGTATAACCCCTTTTATATGTTTAAATTCAATTTTTTTTAAAGATATTATACATCATATAATAAGATGTATACCTTTATAAAAAATTGATTATATATTTTAATTGATAAAATATTAAAAATTACTAACTAGATTCGAGAGTACAACAAATTATATAAGATTGAAATTAAAGCAAAATTGTTTTCCTAAGTTCAAGGTCAAAATTAGTAAAAAAAAATTAACCTCATAGTTTTGATATTATATTTCAAATATATATAATGTTCGACTAGGATGAGGTTTGACACTTAATTATTGAAACATATTAATAAGTTATATACTTCAAAGTTTTAAAATTGTTTTCCAGAAGTATATATAGTGAAGGGATCCAATGCGCCTCTTATGTGAGCCAATGCAATTGGTATATGTCACATAAGCTTTTAAAAACAGTTTAAACTTTAAATTATGCATGTATGCTTTTTTTTATAATCGATTAATGTGAAAGTAGAAATGTTTTAAACATTAATTAATGTTACGCATGCAAGAGGGCGACTCACGCCGTCAACCCCTCCGCGTTAGAAGAGTTATTTAACCCAAATGACATTATTATTACTGTTGATCTGTCTTTAATTTATCTTAAGACAGTAAGCAAACAATTTTTAAATTTATTTTCAGGTCATTGATCACAAATATAAATAGATATACACCTCTGATGGCGCTACAACCCACTGCCTAAATCATCAGATCATTGTGACTACTTTTTTTGAATTCTTTCAATAAATAAATAAATAAATAGACTTTACACAAAGTAAAGAAAAGCTAACATGCAAGAGAAAGAGAAGAAAAAAAAAGTCATGAACAGTGGAACTTGCTATGATGAATTCCCAGAATTTGTCTGCTAATGGTAAACTTTAAAGTGCACGCGCGAATACACGTGTAGTCATATCATTACATATGTAGTAGTACGATTTTTGTGGGAAAAATCCAAATAACTCCTGTAAACTGTCCCATAACCCTGTAATTTTAACTTTTTCCTATTACTCGTGTAATCCCATGAGAGCACCAGTGTAAATCAAGGGGGTAAAATCATTATAAAGGGTTTTTTTAGTTAACATTATTTTTAGTTAAAGTTAACCAAACAAAATATTCACATAATATTTTTCTTCTGCCTTCCCTCTATCAATGAAAATTTAAGTCAAAGGTTATTTGGATTTATATATATAAACTATTGTTTCAATAGGGCTGTATTTGGATTTTTCCCTTTTTATTATTATTATTTTACATATACGTTGCATGCATGCATGAGGGCTTCACTTTACGTACGTACGTGCAGGGAACCATCAGAGGAAGAATCACCAACCGCCCAAGAAGAAAAACGAGACATCCGACGAGGGCTTCATCTACCGCCGGTTCTCCGCGCCGACCGCCGGGGACGATCTTTTCGGACGGACGGGACCGGATGTGGGGATGGTGAGGGCGGCGAGGCGGCGGTTGAGGTGGTCCGGGGGGAGCCCGGCGATGGAGGAGTGTGTGGAGGAGGTGGGGAGGGACATGGAGTGGGAGGAGAGGTGGGAGCTGAGGAGGGTGGTGGTGGTGTTGGAGGGGCACATACTTGGTGGACTGGTTGATGAGATTGTGAGGGAGATGGGTTTCTGTTATCAGAGGTTTTCGTTTGGGTTTGGCAAGTGCAGGAAGAGACTTGTTTTCTGATTGATGTATGAGGGCTTAGCTTCCTGTTTATTTGTGTTTGGACATTGGAGAGAGAGAGTGTGAGAGAGTCTGAGAGAGAGGGAGAGTGTGTATAAGACTTAGGTCAATGAGTATGCGCATGTTGATATGTTATTAATTTCAATCTGGTGAGACTCAGTGATACAAGTGACATCTCCCCTTTTGTGTAGGAATAAACAAGCCCGGCCCTTTGGGTTGGTTTGTGTGGGAATTTGATACAGGTCACATCTGTTTCGGAAATGGTTTCCAGAGCTTTTAAGTTTACAGAAAGCTGAAGTTTCTCAGACCCAAAATTAATTAGGGGTCCCTGTGGTCACCTATCTATTTTTAGGTTACAGAAAACTTTTAAGTTTTTTAAGGTCCTTGAGGTGATGAAAAATTATCTTTAAATTCCTCCAGCCCGAATGTTGTTCAAAAATACCAAAAATATCATCGTTCAATTATGCGAAATTATGCAAAGGTTAACAATGTACTGAGAGTGTTAACAGTGTACTGCATGTACTTTTTTTTATGATGGAGGGACCTTCCGTGGTTGATCTTACGGTCAAGCTGGTAGGTTATCTTCGCTTGTTTGTCCCTCATCCCATAAAAAATTCTTTCGAATTTCATCTAACAAAGAAGAGGTATAACACAGTGTTAGTAGTGTACTGGATATATTTAACAATGTATGTACTCAGGAGTGTTTACAATGTACTGAAGTAATTGTGCAAGGACATTTCATGTGAAGGTAAACAATATATTGGGGAGTGTTAACATTGCATTGGAGATATTTAACAATGTATTGTAGAGTGTTAATTTTCAGTATTTTTGAACAATATCAGCCTTGAAAGATCTAAAGATAATTTTTCACTGTCTTAGAGACCTAAAAAAACTTGAAAATTTTTAGGGACCTAAAAATAATGGGCGGGTGATCACAAAAATCCATCATTAATTTCCCCAAAAAAATTGAAGCTTAATTAAAAGCTACAGATACATTTTTTTTTAAAATGCACAAAAGCTAATTTTTTCACAATCTATATTAATACAGTTTTCTGCAAACCTAATTTTAAATTCAGTTTTTGAAAAAAAACTAACTCTCATACTCATTTTCAAACTGATCTCAATGTCTATTATGAACTTAACTACTGAATTTTTTTTCATACGAGTAGTAGAAATTAATATGTAGCATAAATTAATGCCTTTGCAGCTTGCTAGATGAGCTAATTGTTTGATCATTATTTAGAAACAAATGTTTTGATGTACAATGAGTTTAAAGATAATAATTGACAATCAAGTATAGCACTTCCCTTATCCTTACTAATAGAGTATATATATATATTTTTTTGAAATAATAACATTATCCAAAGAGGTTACATAGATCTGAGTTAAAACAAAGAGTGAGAAAGATAAAAACGTGGAAAAATGTGACCCAAGAGGTTTGCACATTCACACCTCCTTGCCAGTTAAGGAGGAGCAAAAGAAGGAAGGTCAAGGAGGGGGGGAAGGGTGTGAGGAGATTTGACATTGGCATGCTCTAAGTTTAATCTTTCCCCTAGATTCAACTCCTTGCACCCGCCAGTGTGCCTAGTCTCTGTAGGCCGAGTCATCTCCCATAGGTTTTCAATGTAGAAATGAAGACCACACCGTTTCTAGTATGACCGCAGGGGTGATGATACTTCCCTTACCGCCTCGTCCAAGTTTGGCGCCACCACCATGCAAGGTCCTCCACTTCGGGAAGAAGTCTAATAGAGTATATTTTTTGTTCGATGATTTTCTGTGCTTTATTTTAAAATATTTGTAAAAGATTATGTATTCCATTTATTTAAAGTATATATATTATTTAGATAAGTATATAGACTTCATAAAATCTAAAAAATGTTGGAACTGTAAACTGGCTGCAACAATGAGTAAGTGATTTTTCATATATCTATATATTCATACAATAAGGGCACGTCTACACCCACCAACCATTTACCTATTAACACCAACCAAAATATAAAAAATATATATTTAAATTTAATTTAAACATCATTATTCTCATCAACCATTCGACGGTCGATCTGTCGACATTTCTTTGCAATCTTCGACAGTTTCTCTGTCAACCTTCCTTAACGACAGTCGACAAAATCTCTGTCAACCTTCCTTTATGACCTTCGACCTTAACAATGTCGAATATTTTAAAAAATGTGAGGATTTTAAGATAGATATAATTTTAAAAAAATGTCTATTTAATGTGAGATTTTGGTTTTAGATTAGAGCATGCAAATTGGATTAATTGGTTTTGATTTTCTTCAATAGCTTTGTATGCAAATACAAGGAGGTTAAAAGAATTAGCTATTGCTTGTAGTTCAAGCGTTTTTATTGGAATATGGTGATTGTAATGTGAGTATTGAATGTAATACGAATGCATTGACATTTTGATGTATGTTGAATGTTAAAAGTGATCGAATGTGTCTAAAGTCTTCATTTAAAAAAATATTTAGTTCGACATTGCTACGGTCGAGCACACCCTCCCAGGTCGACAAACCAACTGTCGAAGGTTGTAAATGAAGGTTCACAGAGATATTGTTGAAGTGTGTAAAGGAAGGTTGACAGAGAAATCGTCGAATGTTGTAAAGGAAGGTTGACAAATCAACTGTCGAATGGTTGGTGAGAATAGTGATTTTTAAATTTAATTTAAATAATTCTTGTTGTTGTTTTGATTGGTGTTAATAGGGGAATTGTGTGTGGGATAGACGTGCCCATACAATAATAGTAAATTAATATAATATCTATATTTTTGTTTATATAAGTACCACAAAAAAAAATAAAACAATATTGTTACACGGAGTCTTATAAAATTAACAAGCTATACATATTATTTTAGGAGTCACTCAATAGATTGCTTTGGTAACTAGTCCACTTCATGATCTCTGGATCATATTTTTCTTTAGTAACCAAAATTTTGGCTAAATATCATTGTCATCATATAGTCCCTCGTATCTGTACGAAATCATGTTAAATTATTGACGTGCCAACTGTCAATTAATTAAGCACAATTAATCAATCAACACAACATGTAATCTGATCAATATTTAACAATATATATATAATGTGTTTGCAAATACAGTTCATCATGTTCATGCCAAGGTGTGGTCTCGTGGCATGCAATAATGGTTTCCAATGGTGGCTTCCCTTGTAAGCCTGTCAGATTCCAATCTAATCCGTATGAAATATGTATGATGTATCAGAATTTGATCGGAACGTGTATCTAAATAATAAAAAATATATGATATTCAAATATCCGAAATGACATGAATATTAGTGAAAAATATCTGACATATATTATAAATATAGAGATCGAGTTAGGTTTTACCAATTTGATTGTCTAACGCATGTGACTGTCCGATCTTATAATTTTACTGTGATTAAGATACTTTGTAAAATTTTAAAACTAAATTTAGAATATAATTAAATTCTAAACTTTTCTTTTTTAAGATTCAATTAATTTTTGTATTTTGAAATTATAAATCGGACTATTACAAATGTGTTAAACAATCAAATTGTCTAGTATCCATTGGACTTAATCTGAACCCATAAAAATATACATATTTGTATTATATATTGTTCATATTTGTTATCTTGTATTATTATTAATTTTTTAATGTATGATATCTAAAAGGGATAACAAACCTTAAAATCTTAATTTTAATTTTCATATTTCTCTAATATATCATTTTATTATCCAATTTAATGTTAACATTTACATGTGTCAATTATCCAAAAAAATATCCATATTCAAACAGATTCAAATCCGATTCGTATCTGTCCGACAGACTTGCTTATTCTTAACTAAACATATGATCAACTTAATTAGCAAAGCATGTCAGTCAACCTTTGCATCTAAAACAATTAAAAACAAATTAAAATGAATTAATCACCTTTACCGGTCATAAATAGAGGTTTTAAGTAACAATTAATGGCCAGGGAAACTGTTATCTATGCCATAATATCATTTTACGTTGGATAAAGGTATCTTCAGATTTACTTATAGGGGGTAGTCAATGGATTTTCATGGATAAATTGTTCATGTCCATGGATTTGTAAATCTTGTGTTTTTCAATCAGGACATTGGTTTGTAGATAAAAAGTCCAGTGTTATTCAACTGAGACATTATTTCATGGACAAAAAGTCCAGCGTTATTCGATTGAGACATTATTTCGTGGACAAAAAGTCCACCGTTATTCGATTGAGACATTATTTCGTGGACAAAAAGTCCAGTGTTATTCGATTGAGACATTATTTCGTGGACATAAAATCCAGTGTTATTCGATGGAGACATTATTTCGTGGACAAAAAGTCCAGTGTTATTCGATTGAGACTCTTCGTAGTAGACATTTTGTCTTGTGTTATTCAATTTAAACAGGATTTGTAAAGACTTTCATAAGTGATGGATTTTTGTGGACTTTTGTGGACTTTAGAGAGAGAAATACAAAGGAAAAAGTCATTTCAGAATCTCACCCAAATGGGTGGGATTCTCATGGATTTTTATTCCAGTATTGTGAATATTTCTTCTTTTTTTTTCTTTCAACAAAACTCATTTATGATTTTTATCCCATGCCTTTCATATTTTTATTCACATTTTTTTTCTTTATTTATATCTTTTTTTTTCTGAATGTCAATTTGTATGAAATATTGCTATCACCTCAAATGTTTGATGAATATATGAGAATGGTAGATTTGCTTGTGTTGCAATAAATCATTTCATTATTATATATTATATAATATATGCTTAAATCATCCACAATTATTTTATAAAATATAGATTTATTATAGATTTGATTATATGTAAAATGTTTTATTTGACTTTCTTTGAAGATGTTTCTATTTTTGTATAATATATATCCATTTTTTTATAATGTTCAGACATATATAAATATAAAAAGATATATTTAGGCATGTGAATATATATGACTAAATATATTGATTGCTTTTATTTCATTTTTTATTTAAAGTAATATAATGACCACTTTTATTTTATTTTATTTTAAGTAATATAATTTATGATTTTATTTCATTATATTTGAAGAGATGTAATATATGATCTTTATATAAAATATATATTTCTTATTTTTTATTGTCTTCCTAATTAAAAACTCATCCATCCCCTCTATGAAATTCTCTCTCTATAACAGAAAAAAAAAGGTTAGCTCATTGTGGATTTTTCTCAATATAAGATTTTTTTCTCTTTTTTTTATTTATTTTAGATCGATTGTTTCGAATAAAGAAGAATTTTTTATGAATGTAAATATGTATGAATTATTGATATCGACTCATATGTTTGATGAATGTAAGAATTATGGATTTGTTTATGTTGCAATCAATTATTTTCATTACTTATTTTTTATTATGGCATTCTAGCAATATGCATTTCAGATAAGTGAAGATTGATATTTACTATATTAAATTATATTTTATGTTGGGTATGATGAGTTCTTTATTTGTTATTTAAATCCAAAAACATTATTGTGTTTATTAATAGAAATCCATATGTGAAAATAGTCAATCTGTGAAAGAATGCTAAAATATGTGAAATTCTTTAAAAGTCCATGAGAGTGATTTGTGAAAGTCTGCAAATGTCTGTGAAAGTCTGTGAAAGTTCATGAAAGTCCATGAGAGTCATTTGTGAAAGTCTGTGAAAGTCCATGAGAGTGATTTGTGAAAGTCTACAAATGTCTGTGAAAGTCCATGAGAGTCAATATGTGAAAGTCTACAAAAGTATGTGAAAGTCTGCAAAAGTCTGTGAAAGTCCATGAGAATCAATCTATGAAAGTCTGCAAAAGTATGTGAAAGTCTGCAAAATCTACAAAAGTCCATCACTTAAACAATGTCCATAGAAATCCATCAAAGTCCCTACCCTCATTAAATTTTAATTAAAATTTAAGTAAAAACTCAATGGATACTTCAAACATAATTTTAAGTTTTACTCAAATATTTTCTCATAAATATCTCATAAATACCTATTTTGTCCCAAATATCTCCCATGAACCACCTTCCATATTCATTCATCCAACTTGCTCGAAAAAGGCATAAAATTTATTCATTGTCTTTTATATATTCTGTAAACGGAGGGTCCTTTACACGGTTACACCTGGACAATCATAAAAAAAAAAAGAAATTCATAATCATTCATTATATAAAGAAAAAAATTGTAGGACTAAATTAAATGATAAAAAAGGAGGAGGAGAATGTGAAGGAAAAAGAAGAAAAAGAAGATTTATTGACTTTTTTGGGGGAGTGCGAAATGATTGTTGAAAAAATAGCAGTCAGTAAGTTTGAGTAAAATTAATTCACTTGATTTGAGTAAATTTTTTAGATTGAATTTTTACTCAAATAAGAATGGATATGAGTACCAGATTGAAGATATATCAAGCTCTAATAAGAATGTCATTTTTAAAATAAAAAATAGATCAAATTTAGTATGATGATAAATATGAAGATAAGATAATAATCATTTAAATAAACAATTAAGGTCTTGTTTGACAACTCATTTTGAGTTGTTTTTAGCTTTTAAAGAAGTTAAAAGTCTCAAACAAATTATCAAAATAAGTTTGCTTAATTGAAAAACCATATATGGATTCCAACAAAAAAATAAAAAAGTGTGTCAAAAACTATGTTTATTCTAACAAAAGTAGCTTATGTTATCAGCAACAAATACGATTCATTGATAAATTAAAAAATAAACCTCATAATTACATCATAAAAAATCGTGTATAAAGCTCAAAATTGTTTTTCAAACCGTGTTTTCAAAGGCAGCCTAAAAAAAAAATATCATGCATTTTATAAAATTTTAGAATAAGGTTTTGAAAATAGTTTAGTAAAATTAAGTTAATTAACTTTTTTTGTCATGATCTAATAAGTGTAAGCAAAAACAAATAGAGTTTTTTTCACAGTGATAAAATAATTTGTTCTTTTAATCTTACCCCCTAATGCTGCATCCAGTAATGACCCCCAGGCCATGCGATTGACTTTGTACGGTGGATTCTCCAGGTGATTTTAGACTTACAATCACCGCGGTCACACCAGAACAAGGGACGAGACACCGGGGCCCGGCATATTAATTAACACTGCTGACGTGTCACTTGATTCTCTGGTCAACTCCGCGTATGAACCGCGTAGAACCGAACAGCAAAAGCCATAAATAAAACGTTTTTTTGATTCGAAGATCAACGGTCATCGCTTCTTTTTCCTTTTATAATCAACGAATTAAATATAAACCGTTGGATTGATCATCATCGATGGTCACATATCTCACATACCCCCTCTCACAATATTACACATGTTATTCAAATTCGTCAATCATTGCCCCCACTTTACCATGTCTTTACACTTTATGCCCTTTGTCGTTCAAAAGACGAATATACCCCAATTGGATGACACATTGAATGACCAAAATAGCCTCCTGACTTTTAATATCAACGGTCCAGATGGATTATTCTCTCAAACATTCATGGGCCGGATCGTCATTCAATAGAACCAGCTTTGATAAGCGAAGGGCACATCCGTAAAGAATCATTTTCCGGGTTTGATTAAACGATTGCGTCCGGATCGAGACGCATCAGATGCTCTGCGAACATAAAAAAAAATAAAAGCCGACCTTTAAATAAAAAAAAGAGAAGGCGAGTCTGGGCGGCTGCTTCATTGCGTCTTCGAACCTCACCTTCGAAAGAGACCAGAAAAAATGGCGGATCAGTTGACGGACGATCAGATCTCCGAGTTCAAGGAGGCGTTCAGCCTCTTCGACAAGGACGGCGACGGTTCGATCCCCCGATCTCTCTCTTCTTTTTTTCCGATTTTTTCTGTTTTTTTTTTGGTGATTTGAGGAGATTATCTGATTCTCTGTGTTGTTTGTTTCATATGTGATCGGTTTTACCAGATCCGTTGTTAGTTGTTCACGGATCTGGAGGTTTTTTGATCGAGCGTTAGAAAATCGTGCGGAATTACATGATCTAGTAGTATTTTGATCTTTTAGAATTTTCGATCTTGTTGTGTTGTTCGATTCGTTGAATACGAATATGGATTGTCTCGATTGTGGCGAATTGATCTCTCTCGTTTTAATTGATGTGTAATAGTCATTGATTGATTTGGTATGTGATTTCGATTAGGTTTTGTTTTGATCTTGAATGTAGAGATGTGTAGATCAGTTGATAGGTCAGTGTTTTTTAGGCGATGTGTTATTGTGCTGCTATGCTACTTTTTGGATCTGTTTTTTATGGAAATATTTTTTTGACGAATTTTTTTATGGAAACATTGGAGGAGATATGAATGCGAATTATCCAGATTTGGTTGGGAGATGAAAATTTCTTTGATATAGGTTTATCTTCATCGCGCCTATGGGCGGGTTTTTAATTGCAAGTGGACAAGCACAGACCTATATGAAATTAGTGGGCCTACAGTGGTCTTGTTGTCAGTTACAAATGTGATGTATCTGATATGATGAGTGGTCCTATTGATGTGGTGGGGCATGAATATGATAAATGTTCACAGGTATAGGTTATTGGTTGATATGGGGGCAAGTTTTTTGGTCCTGGGTTGGGTGTTTTTACTTTTGTCCTTTCTATTTATGGATTTCCCCTCTTGGTGACATCTGGGTTGGTCTGGGTAAATATTTTAGTGTGGGATTGTAAAAAATTTCCTAAGCATTTCATTTGATTAGGATGTTTTAAGTGTGGGTTATGATAAAGTTCTTACTGTGTAGTGGAATCTTGCAGCCAAGCTGCACAGTAATTTTTTTAACCTCATTTCTTCATAGGCCCTTGGGTAGATGGTATTCTATTAGATATTGTAGTTATACCTGGAATGGATCGACACACCAGTTTTGAGGATGGTGTATTCTATTTGTAAAATAATATGTGACGTGTCATTTCCAAAGGTATTCAATATGGAAATTCTGTTTTTTTCTCTCTCAAATCTTTTTCCGCAACATCAGGAATCACTAACACTTGTCCGTATCCGGCACATATTGGGCACGAGGCACAGCAACATGCACTGGGCATTGTATGCGGGGTGGACATGGCATGGCCACATGAATCTTATGTGGCACAATATATTAACTTTTTTCTTAATAACTATTAAGGTTTATGCTCATGTGAAGCCAAATGACGTTAAAATCATAATCGAGTTGATAGTTGACACATCATTTAGTTATATCAACTTATAGTTAATTATTGCATACTCGTTTTTCAAATGATCATAATTTAATATATATGTTATTTATTTGTTTACACATTTCTGTGTCTTATTCTTTGCCATGTTGGTCTCTTTTTTTTTTCAAGATTTTCTGTCACCATATTCATATTGTGTCCCGTATCCGTATCCATGCTCCATAGCCTCGACACTACGCGTTGGGTCTACAGTGAATTTAGAAATATGCTAGGCCTTTATTTTTTGGGTTGTACACGGGTTTTTTATTCAATAATTACTATATATATGTTTTTACCAAAAGCAAGCGTTGAATATGCAATTCAGTTAATTAAGACACGCCTTTATTCTTGGGGGCTGGAATGTTAGTATTGTTTCTTGGGAAAGTTATATACGCTAATCTAAAGCCTCAAGCTTGAGTTGTAGTAGTACAGTTTATCGTACTTAATTATAGTTGCTGTTCTTTTAAATTTTTATGGCTTATACTTTTCATGATTTTGGAGTTTCTCTCTAATGGGTAACACAGCTGCTGCTTGTTAGAAAAATTGAATCTGGCTGTGCATTGTCTGGAGTTTTATTTTTATAGATATAGTGAAATTAGAAGAAAAAGGATTCGCAAACAATAAGATTCTGTTCATATGCATAAATGTTCTTCATTATCCATGTGTGTAGATAAGCACCTTTCCTTGATGGTTGAATCCAAAATGTCTACATATTTATTTCACTGTCATAATTGTATTGACTGACTGGAACACGAAGGAGCCATTATGTCTGGTAATGAATCGTCCAATTCCATGTTAAGGAAGTAGTTGTCTGTCAATCGCATTCAATTCTAGGTAGCATTGCAGTTCTATAAAATTAAAGTCCAATATGTAATAGTTTCCTCTCAATGCTTTCCATTCTCCTGACTTAATTACTTTCCTTCCTATTTATTTTGGGGGGTCTGCTTTGTGCTCTCTCTTTCTTGTTGAATTATTTTGCGGTGAGAACCTTATTGTGATGGAATGGCAGTATATTCCTACTGTTCTAATGTATGAGCAAGTTCATAAATGGTTATTCATGGTAGTTAATTTAGTGAACATAATTTGGATGGTAATGATGTTTTGGTAAGATGAGAAACATGTAAATAGCATCTCTATTTAGCATTTATCACTAGGGACTTCGTTTGTATAGGAGTGAGAGAGACTAGAACTTACTTCACTCTCTGCCATTGTTGGATTGGCTTTGTACATTTTGTCAATATCTCATGATCCTTTGATCTATAGTCACAAATTTTTCTTTTCTTTATAGTTAGAAATTCATAAATGATTTTCACTGGATCAGGTTGCATCACGACGAAGGAGCTGGGGACGGTAATGAGGTCGTTGGGACAGAACCCGACGGAGGCGGAGCTGCAGGACATGATAAACGAGGTGGATGCGGACGGCAACGGCACCATCGACTTCCCAGAGTTCCTCAACCTGATGGCCCGCAAGATGAAGGACACCGACTCCGAGGAGGAGCTGAAGGAGGCTTTCCGGGTCTTCGACAAGGACCAGAATGGCTTCATCTCCGCCGCTGAGCTCCGCCATGTCATGACCAACCTCGGCGAGAAGCTCACTGATGAGGAGGTCGACGAGATGATCCGTGAGGCCGACGTCGATGGCGACGGCCAGATCAACTACGAGGAGTTCGTCAAAGTTATGATGGCCAAGTGAGAGGTTCAAAACCCCCCCCTCATCATCATCGTCGTCTTCAGTAGAACTCTCTCTATAAATAATGAATTGTTAGATTTTTCTTATCCTCTCTCACTCTCTGTGTCCATCTCTTTTTAGGTATTGTTTGCGCATATTTGGTTTTGCCATGCTTTCTCCCAATTATCTGTATCTGGGATTTTTGTTTGGAACTCTGAATTGTTTTTTAACCAACTTTTAATTTCTGTTGTGTTGATCTGTTACAATAGTGTTTCATGTGTGTTGTGTATATCCTTCATAACTTAATGTGGTTCTCATTATAATTTAAAGTCACACACATAATAATATGAGGGTCTCATGTTTAAAAAAGTATAGTTAGTAGAACACATGACACTGAAGGAGTGAATGTGTTGTTCCTGCAGAAGAAGGCATCAAAGGAGTGATAGTCTGAAGGAAAGAGGGGAAACACCATCAAACCATTCCAAATCCTGCAACTGCAGTATTCTCTGAAATCCCCCCCACTGTGCCAATTATTATGACTGTTCATAATAATGTGTTAATAATAAAATAAATGTGCGGGGAAGGGGGGGGGGGTATTATTTAGTGAAAACCATATGAATAATTGAATACCCACCTTGTATTATTAGTGAATACCAAATAAATAAATAACTAAATCTGCATACTGAGTTGTATCCGAATAATATGAATGATTCGGCGGTTTGAGCTCAGATAATATATGTATTTGGTGAATGTTATGTTATATGTATCAAATTCTATCCGAATTATTTGATTATATTGATAGCATATAATATCAGATGTGAATCACAAAGGTGTACAACTATAACCATTTATAAAAAGAAACACATTTGATTAAACTTATTTTTTTTTTATAAAAAAAAACATATTTTATGAAACTATTCCCATTTGGGATCATCCATGGGAAGATCCCACCACCACTTCTTTTTTCTTGTTTGTATTTGGATGCGGTTTAAAATTTGTCAAACGAAATGTGTTCATTTATCACACATGATATCATTCATTGATGAAATGAATTCACCTACGAGGGATCTTGTCAAGATGGCTCAATACAATCGACAGTTGACAGGCTTCCAGCTTGATTTGGTTTGATTTTAGAATAAAAAATTTGTTTACCCACCTAATCAGTTGACCACACCCAATGATTTTCTTTCTTCCCTTGTATTTAATGATCACCAACAATGTTTTAAAAATCAAACGTTCATTGAATTGTTAGATTTTGTTTTCCTCTCTCTCTTTATCCCCATCTCTTTTAAGTGTTTGGCTTTGCCATGCTTTCTCTGAATTCTCAGTATCTGGGATTTTTTGTTTGAAACTCTGAATTTTTTTTTACCACCTTTTAATTTCTGTTGGTGTAGATATGTGACAATACTGTTTCACGTGTGTTGTGTATATCCTTCATAACTTGTGGTTCTCATTACAATTTAGAGTCACACATAACAACATGAATGTCTGATGTTTAAAATAGTATAGTCAGTATAACACGACACTGAAGGAGTGAATGTGTTGTTCCTGCAGAAGAAGGCATCAAAGGATTGACAGTCTGAAGGAAAGAGGAAAAACACAGTCATCCTGCTGCTCTTTCAATATACTCTGAACCCCCCCTGCCCCTCATTGTGCTTTTGCTGCCAATTACCTTTCAATTATTATTACTATTATTATTATGACTTATAATGATGTATTTATGATTTAAAAAAGCATTAATAGTATACCCAACTTGTATTATTAGCTCTGATTGAGAATTAGATTATCCAATAAAATGAAGAGAAAAAAAAAATCTGAGCCTGAGTTGTATCCGAATAATCTGAATGATTCAGTAGGTATGATGTATGAATTCAGATAGGTTCTGTATTTGATGAATTATATATTTTCATAAATATATTATTTTATACTTGTAAAAATGTATTCCAAATGTGTGTGTTTTTTTTGTTGATAGAATCAAATAATTTGGATAATGTTTAATATTTTATTGTAACTTTGATAGCATATGTTGAATATCAGATGTGAATCACAAAGGCATAAAACTATCCCCCATTTATAAAAATAAAAAAAAATCATTTTACAAAATTTTTTCCCATTTGGGATTCTCCATGCTCTTTTTTCCTTTCATTGTTTGTGTTTGGATTAATCAAGATGGTCTAAATTTTAGCAAATGAAATGTGTTATTTCATTACACGTGGTCTCATTCATTCGATAAAATATAAATAAAAATTGTTTAATTTAGTCAAACAAAAAAAAGCACAAACAGTGGCCCTGCTCATCAAGTTGACTCAATACAACAGTTACAACTCGTGGCCTAATCAAGTTGGCATCCCGGCCTGTTTAAGACCTTCGCATCACTCAAGTATTCGATCAGTTGACAAGCTTAACTCTGTTGGGAGATTGGCACTTCCACCTTCTGGTTGGAGTTTTAAAGTTTGGGAATTGATTTTTATGTAGTTTCTGAATAGGTGAATTTAATCAACCCGTAGCTGGTTTTTTAAAAACCATGGAGTTGATTGATTCCTATTAATTTTCTTATACTATTAGATTTTAATAGTAAACCAAACCAGAATTCAAACCGGTGGTTAAAGGTTCAACCCGACGGGTCAGGTTGAACTTAACTTGAAAACACTGATCACTAGTGAAATGCAGACCACATAAAAATTCAATCACATTTATTCAATCTCCCACTCCCCCCTGACCCCTTCCACCACCACCTCCTGTTATTTTGCCAAGCAATTTTCCCATCAGCCTCTATGTTAGCACTACTCCTGTAATTCCCCCCTCTATAATCTCTTCAGGCTCTTCTTCCTTGCATCCATCTTCTTCCTGTCGGCCGCCACCTTCACAACCACCGCCACCACTTCCTTCTTCGGGACGGCAGATGCACCGGCTGTTGTATCCCCTGGATCTTGGCTGCTGGGTGCCACCGTTCCTTTGGTGATGGTGGTTGCAGAGGTGGCCAGCGAGGGTGGCAGGGTGACTGCTCCTGTAGGCAGAATGTTTGTCGTTGTCTGGTCAACGTTCAGGGCTGTGGTGGATTCAGAAATGGCACCCGTCTTTGATTTTGGCTTTGGCTTTAGGGCATGGATTCCAGTGTAAAGCCTGCATTTGGAATTTCCAAACATGTATGTGAAGGATATGCATACACATCATGAAGGGATCCAGTCAGTGATAGGATTCGCCACCGACCAAATCCCAACACCATAAATTCAACTAAGGTAGCGACGTAGTGTTTGAAAATGAAAACATATTTGGATTAGTTTGCTATAGCAGGAATCATATAAAGTGTTTCCAAATGCACCAAGTAATTCTATCTTTTTAAGACAAAACAGCTTGTAGTCATAAACATTTAGCCCCCGTTTGGATACCGGATAAGCTCCGGATAACCTCGGATAACCCCGGATAAAAAAAATTGTGTGTTTGGAAAGCTCGGATAAACCCAGATAAAGTGTGCTAGAATAAACTGGTATAAAGTGGTATATGGATTCCACTCAACCCCTAGAATAAAATTTATCTAGGTTATTCCACCCAAAGAATAAGTGGACCCACTGTCAAATCAACTGTCATCACCTCTTTAAATCACATGTCAAATCAACTATCATTACTTTTTTACCTTTTATAAATCTTTATCCATACTTTATTCACATTTTACCCAAACAACAAAACATTTATTCTTACGATTCTAACGAGAATAATTCAAAACACAACCAAACACAAAATCAATTTATCCTTATTTATACACACTTATGCTCGGATAAATATATACCCAAGAATAAATCCTATTCTACATCCAAACGGGGGCTTAGAAAAACAGTTTTTCAAGAATCTGAAAATAAGTTTGATAACCCTGGTCCAAAAAGGAGAATTCCTCATTCCTCAATAATCCAGTCCTAATAGATTTCCTAGAAAGGAGGATGAACATCTGCCTGGGTCACAAATGAAGAATTCGAGACACTATTTTCATGGTGTTTCTAACAGAAGGAATATGAAAAGGGTTACCAACCAAACTTGACCTGCAAAACTACTTCCTGGGAATTGAATTTCAAATGCAGATTTAATTAAAAAGCTCATTCTCAAACCCATTTCCAATCCCGATCATTCTATCACCAACTTTTTCATAATTGTTTTTCTTGTCAACGAATTCACACTCAATAAGAAGACTGTCAAAAGAAACCATCGCTCACGTGAAGAAGCACACAAGGATTTAATGAAGATATAAAGCATACTTCAAGATAATGCAAATGAGTGAGCATCGGATCTATGACAAATTTATACAAGCATACTCCATATATACAGGGATTACAAAATTGGGGGATAATTAAATGTAAATTAAATTTTCTTACCTTGCATGCTTCGCATATTCCTCATAGTTTTCCAGCAACAGCTTGCCAGCCTGCTCATTCAATGCTGATTCAGGAAAAGGTTCTATTAACAAGCATCTCACCACCTAGGGTAATAAAATTAGAGTCAAATACGGTAGAATAAACAGAATTAATGGTGTCAGATATGAAAAAATTAGTTCAGAATGGAAAAAATTGTCAAATCTTCACTCTTGTTATGATCATAGAAATATTAAGGTGATGATGTCCCATTTTTCCAGTGAAATATGTATCTGATTCGGTTAACAATACTGAAGATCAGTAGATAATAAATTATATCCACAAGCCTCTTGGCCGATCATTTCTAGAAGAATGTTAATATAACTAAATGCCAACTCTCTGTCATTCACTTTAAGTAAAAATCAGCCTAATTAGAAGACTTTCACATATACAACAATCTTAGCAGAAAGAAAGAAAAATTCGGTTCCTTTTTCTTGAAAAAAAAATCCTTCTATATTATCTCCTCCAATCACATGGGTGGGATCGTGTGTGCATTTTATTATATTGTCCAATCATACAAGATTAATCCAATGTCGATAAAACTTCAATCCAGCATCTCAATCTGGTGACCAGATGAGTAATAATCGAAAGCATGAATCCACCCATGTCATCTACAGAAGAAAAATCATGGGGTACAAAAAAATGTGGTCTGAGTGGCACCATAAATGTTTGAGATGGGAAAAAAACATGTTTATCTGTCCCAACCAAATCAGGAGGGGGTCATGATACTAAGGAATTTCATCAAAAAATAAAAGCGAGTAAAGTATAGATCAATTGTCTCAATCTAACTAGTGTCCAAAAAACACCCCTCATTAATGCATTTATAACATCTATTCCTATATATTCAAAATTGTATATAAGAGTGAAAACATTTTCCATAGAGAATTCTTCTATCCTGCTTTGTTATGAATGCAGCAATCATTATGGATCATACAGTTGACCTGAGACAATAACATGATTTCAATTGTGACACAACATTACTTAAACAGATTTAGTTATATGGCATGGCCAAAGACCAGCCTCCAAAAGCTGGTCTTTGGGAAACATAGGTTTTAAACATGTGCGCTGTAAGTTTCAAGTAAAACGCTATCTTGATAGTTGAACATTGATCCCGTTCCCAAGCTTGTCGTATATAAGTTCACATTCAAAGCTCGATCTTAACAAAACTGGATTTATAGATGTTCTGATTTAACATTACAAAGTAACAGTTGTGGTGGAAATAGCATCATGCACGTGGAGCGGACATGAAAAATTAATGACACAACAGTTTGAAGCATCAACGCACCAATGACCTATCAGACTTACTAGCAGAACGTGTCTTAATCCGAGGCTTGGATTCCAGTCCTTCTTCAATGTGTTGACACAAATCTCACCATTAGTTGCAATATTCGGATGGAAGATCTTTGTCAAAAAATAACCTACAAAGGAATGTAATAAATAAAATGATATGGCAGTAGTAAGAGTGTACGTATACATACAATGACATCAGTACTTCTTAATGAACTTTCACATTTAAAACATCATCTATAAAAAGAAACCTTTAGGAGGAGAGTGGGGGAAATCATGGGACAACAGCAATTTCATGCGGAACACACCATTTTCATATGGAGTTCCACCTGCATATAGAAGAACAAGATTGCCATCAATAAGTATATACTTATTCACAATCCAAATATAATATTCGACTCTATACACAAATCTACATGTCGTTGCATACCTGGGCCCTCAATATCAGCAAATATAGTAGAAAAATCATCATCATTCACGACAACTTTTATGCCTTCAGGTGGAGTTTCATCAAGATTCTTCAACTCTTTAGCTAGCTGTTTTATCACGTTCGGTGGAAGATTTTCATTTGTTGCCTGTAATAAACAATAACAGTTCATATTGAAGAGTCCAAAAGAGCTGGTGAAGTTAATTTGATGAATAGATGGGAAAAGAAAAACACACAAGATCAATTCCTCTCAGACAAAATAACTGTATAAGCCTGTCAGACCATCTGGTAGTAGCTAAAAGAAAACACACAAAAGGTAACTTAATACATACCATATCCATGAAGAGGATTTCACCGATGAAGCAACTGACTTTATGTGCAGATATACAATCCGTGAATATGTTACAAGACACCTGAGATTTGGAATTCAGAAAAAAATAATGATGATACCACCTTAACTCCTGTACTGACCTACAACAATCACCAACAAATTGATAGTAAGAACTTGTCATAACTTCTTTTTTTTTGGTAATCTTTTCAAAACTTCTGATATCAACAAAATAACACCTCACAGTTCCCAATTCTAGAGAAATTTGAAAAAAAAACAAGTTAGGCGATTTCATGCATTGCGTTAGTGACACGGTGTCATGGTGACTGCAATCATAGCCAGAAAACAGACTGTGAATTAACGTTTTTTTTTTTTTTTTTGTAAATATACATATGAAGTAAGTTGATTTGATTACTTCTTTAGTCACATTTGTATTTACTACACTTGTTGGGTTCTTTTCATGAATTCAATTAGCGAAATTTGCGTGGCCCGAAATCTTTATTGATATCTAGCTTAGGTGTTGATGTGGTTAAATTTAGCTCATTATGTATTAAATGTACTTTTGAGTTGTTGCAAGATGCTGTTTTTTTTATGTTAGGTTTTGTGAAAATCTATTTCATTTGGACATTTTGATATTTGGAGTTGTTTCCATGCCTGTCTGTATTTCTTACATATTTGAAACATAACATAGATATTTTCAATATGAAAACACGATCAAAACCAAAAATGTAAAAAATAGATTAGAACACAAAATGTATCTGACCCATCTAACCATATAAATAAACCAATATAAGAGGATTCTTTAATTATTAAACATCATGTATTCATGTTAACCAAACTAACCACAGCATCAAAAAATCTCGATTGCACAAACAACTGAAAATCGGCAAAGACGAAACCTTTGATATCCAAATGAATCACAAGAAACCCAAAACGCATCGAATCAGGCAAACCCATTTTCAGGGTTCCAACGCAGAATCACCAATTCACACTAGAAACCCAAACAAATCATGCATACACGAATCTTTTCAAGCGATCCCAGAAAAAAAGAAGGCAATGAAGCCCAAAAACCGAGAAAAAATCCAATCTTTTTAAAACCCAACAAACAATCAATGGAACCCACATTCGAACAGATCAAAATCATCCAAACAAAAACACAAAAAAGTTCAGATTTCAACGGAACAAAACGAAAGAAAAGAAGAAACAGAGACAAGAATGTGTTGCCAACCTCAAAAAGAGATCAAAAACAAGATTCTGAGACTTCAAAACCTCTCTCCTTCGAATCGATCGCGTAAGTTGAAATCGAAATCACTGAAGAGAGATGACGTGTCATCGAATCAGGTCGGGCGCTTTATAGCCGTTGGATTTGTTTAAACGGCGAAGTCAAAACCGAAATTACCGTAGCCCTTCAAAGTGCGTTATGACGGAAATGACCTTGACGTTTTGAACATCCGAGACCGTGAAAGTGAAGATGTAAGCCCAATTAGGTCATTTCGTATACAGTACGGTTGAGACGGACTTCAAAGAGGGTTATGAAATGAAGTTTGTAGGGGAGACTGGAATCCGGTGGGGCCCTGGGTCAACCATGGTCAGTGATTTTGTTTTTCCCACGCTTTTTGACTGTTGGATTGGGTAGCCGTTACGCGGCCAACTGGCAGTCAAAATCGACGGTCCAGATTCGAAAAGGGAAATAAAGTAAAGAAAACCAAAACCAATGATATGAAGATGATTGGGTGCAAATATAATATAAGTGCCAGATGTATGATAAGTGCCTCAAAGTTTGATAGTGAAAAACCAGTTCAGAAAAAGAATCCCCTTGTTACTTAAAAATATAATTTTGATAGATTTTATAGAAAAAAAAAGTTTATTTTGGGTGTTCAAAAATAAACATAAGAATAAAAACAACAAATTTTAGACATTCAGCCATTCAAAAGAATCGGGTTCGGAACTTCTGTTTTCCAAAATCAGAGAACCCATGTTTCAACCACTTAAAAGACGACGCGTGGCATGTCAGACACATGAGATGAAGTCGAAAGCACGTGATCTTACTTAACAGATCTCATCTCATTTTCTTTGTTTCCTTCTGTTAGGTTTTCTCTCCCATCCTCACACCAACTTCTTCTCTTTGACCTAATCTCTTCGAGATACCCTAGCTGAGCCCTCCTTTGTCTCTTCAAAATCCATCTCTCACATCGACTTGAAAGACCCATTAGAAGACGATGACACAGCGTTGAACGCCGCCGCTGGCTAGAGTATCTTGAAGAGAAGAAGTCGATGTGAGGATGGGAGAGAGAACCTAACGGAAGCAAATGGAAGAAAATGAGATGGGATCTGTCAAGTGAGATCGTGTGCTTCAACTTCATCTCACGTGTCCAACATGGCCACGCGTCGTCTTTTAAGTGGTCTAAACAGAGGTTCTCTGTTTTCAGAAAAACAGAGGTTCTGAACCCGAAAGAATCCCATTAGATCACACAAATATTCTGAGATCATCACACAAAAGATCTAAGGATCCGTTTAAATACATATGAAAAATAAGATTTTAAAAAAGTAACTTAATTAATAAACTTGATTATTGAAAAGCAGATTTTTTTCGTTTTTTTAAATCAACATTTTTTCACTAAAAGTGAAAGTAACTTTTAATTAAATCAACTTTTAGAATGCGTTTGACAACATTTTTAGTTTTCTGTTTAATTAAGTGTTTTCAAACTGAGGCCTAAACTGCGACTTTTCCGCATATCCCATATGTTGGTTCGTGTTTCTACACTCTGTGTGGCCATTTAAGAAGAAAGTAAAATCCATATATTGGTTTGATAATTTTGTTTTATCTACGTGACAACATTAAGTATGTATATCTAACATTTTTAAAAATTTATTTTCTTAATTCGAAAGTTCAACATCAATTCTCAAGCCATTTATCAACTGGGATGCATTGTTTTGGACGGTTGAGATTTTTCGATCTATTGGTTGGAGAAGTGGTTAGGTGGGAACTACCACTCCCTCTCCCGCCGTTTTAAATGCACCACATGTTCTTGTTGTTGCTGTGGTGGTGGTGGTTGTTGTTTCTTTGAAAAAAGGAAGAGAAAAACAGAATGAAAGAGGAGAAGAAGAAGAAGATGATGAAGCTGCTCTGCCTCCACGGCTTCCGCACCAGCGGCGCCTTCTTACAGAAGCAGATCTCCAAATGGGATCCCTCCATTTTCACGGATTTCGACTTGGTCTCTCTCTTTCTCTCTCTGTACAGTTTTTAGAGATCCTGTTTTTACTGAAATCATATTTTAATGTAAACTCGTTTTGGAAAGTCTTTTGGCTACCAACTTTGGAAGAAAACAAAAATAAACTTTTACGGAGGTGTCTAGAATTTGAGGAATTCTATTTTTGCAAGAAATCAAAAGCTGCAAACGAATTTTCAAACACTCAAAACGGTCGGGTTTGACAAAGGGTTAGATTTTAAAGATAAATTATCAAAATAGGCTGATTTGGTAAGGGTTAAGGTTATAAGATATATTTTTTAATTTTAAATTAAAAGTTTATAAATTTTGTTCTTATTCATATTTATGAAAATTGAAATAAAAAATAATAAAAAATATTATTATAGCATTTAATGGAAAAAAAAATCATCATTTTTATTTTAAAATATGGACAACTTTTCACCTTTATCCAATTATTTTTATGTCAAATGGGATAAGTTGTCCCCCTACTTCTCCTCTTGCTAAACCAACTAAAAAGTGCGACTCGCTTAAAATTTTAGTAATCAATTTTGAAAGGCAAAAAAATATGATTTTTATGAATCAGACCATGTCCCAGAATCCAGATGCACCCTTAAGGCCTTAATTATAAATAGGACTTTTGAGTAATCTAACAATATTCATGTTAACTGAAAAGTTATTTTTAAAAGTTGCTTTAATTTAACAATTTCAGGTATTCCCTGATGGCCTGTATCCGGCCGGGGGAAAATCAGAAATCGAGGGCATCTTCCCGCCACCGTATTTCGAGTGGTTCCAATTCAACAAGGTTCGATCCGACCGACCCGAATTCATGACTGATACCATATGTGCTCATTGTAAGTGTGACTGGTTTCTTGATGTAGGAATTCACAGAGTACCAGAACCTGGAAGAGTGCATCTCCTTCTTGTGTGACTACATTGCAAATAATGGTCCTTTTGATGGCTTGCTTGGCTTCTCCCAGGTTGTGTTGATTTAATATTAGATTGTAAAGATAACGATTTATGCAAAATAAGTCTGATTGCTAATTTTTTTCATTATTCTCGTTGAAACATATAAAGTGAATAAGAATTTATAATATTTTTAATGACAATTTTCATATTCTGTGTCATAATGTCACACTGATTCGTATTTCAAAATCTATGCGAGAGATGTGATAAATGCGACATGTTTTGAATATATGTAAACACTGTGAGATGGGTATTTTCTATATAAAAAAATGACATGAAAGAGTAAAGAGGTGTTAATTCGACGAAATATAAATATTCATTTGACTTATCACTTAAATAAAAACTCATTTCTTATTTGAATGTTTGTTTTAAATGCTTGTAATAAGTTCCCATCAACGAATAAGTACTTTTTAATAAGTAGATAATTTGACGCTTATTTAAAAAATATTTTACTTATTGATTGTTGAAAGATCATTTTACTCCTGCTCTTTCCATTTTATAAAAAATGGTAAACCAAGTATTAATAAAAAAATTTCATAAATAAATATAAATATCATTTTATAAGCAATACAAATAAAAATTTATTTTTCTTGTCAAACCAAACAATTTTTCACTTAAAATATAAGCATTTATAAATCATCACTTAAAATCAACAATCCGCTTAACCAATAGATCCCAAGTCTACCAAAACAGCTATTAACTTCGTGCTGTCAAAACAAACAACATTTTTGAGCCTCTAGGCTTATTGTATAATGCTACACAAATAGTGGCTTGACAACTCAAATATGTTACATATGTACACCTGACTTATAAGTAATCAATACATGACAACTATAAGGTTTGTGGAAGGTATGCATGCAAAAGAGAATGATTTATTCTCATCTTTCACTATGTTTGCTATGTTTCTCACTTTTTTTTTTCCCCTTCTCAGGGAGCAACACTGTCTGCGCTTCTACTTGGCTACCAAGCTCAGGTTTTCACTTACCTTAACCTGATACAATATAATTGTATACATCACATTGAATGATTCAAAAAAAAAATCTGTGGAAATTAGGGGAAGATACTGAAAGATCACCCACCAATGAAGCTGTTTGTTTCAGTCTCTGGAAGCAAGTTTAGGGACCCAGTTATATGTGAAGTTGCATATAAAGAACCTATAAAGGTGAGATCAGTGCATTTCATAGGGGAGAAAGACTGGCTGAAGATACCATCTGAAGAACTGGCAACCGCATTTGAGGAGCCATTGATCATCAGACATCCCCAGGGACACACTGTCCCCAGGCTAGGTCTATCATTCAACTCTACTTGCTTTTCCATCCTTCATAATTTTTGCTACAAAAAGAGAGAAATGTAGATCATTCAAGAACAATTTGTGGCATATAGTTTTGTGATACTAGAAGAATAGCTTTTAGGCCCCCTTTAACAGTGGTATATAGGCTGGTATAATCATTTTATAAATGTGAAATGATGGGAATATCTTTGTTATTAGAGTACCATTTTGATCCTCAAACAGTGGTTTAACTAGTCTGTCCACCTGAGAGATGGATTAAGATCTATATTGTTATTTATTTCACTCAGTAATAACTCTTGCACAGTATCAATAAAAAAAAGTGCATCAATCATTCATCTTATCTCTTTCATATTACCACTCATTTCATTTAGGAGTAAGTTTCCTTTAAAATAGTACAGATACACTAGGTTTACATAACAAGACTAACTTATCAAGTTTCCAAAGATAAAAGTAGGTTAAATCCATGGATATTATAGCATCATGCATTGTGGTATATACTTGGCCCAAAAATCTTAACCTGCTGCCAAAGGTGTTCTTAAATGATGTTTTACTATCATTCCAGGACTATTCTGAATTGTATTACTGCTAATATCATAATAAATAATTAGAACAGAGAATGCATGCAATTCCACACTTGCAGTGACAATTACTTCGTTTTGGCAGATGAAGCAGCTGTCAAGAAGCTCAGTGAATTCTCTCAGAGAATTCACCAAAACAATGTTGTAAATGGCATAGCCACTACTGAGGACGGGCAAGTGAGAGTGGATGAATTCAAGCCAGCAGAAGCTGCCCCGGGAAGTCTCAAGATCGGAGAAGATCCGATTGGGGTGAAGGCCACTCTCATCGAAAACAGAATTCAATGATCTCCAACTTGAATGTATCAATTTGGGTTTGAACCAGAGTTTTCGATGTAAAATAAATGTATTGGACCTCTAAAGGAGCAACTTGAATTCAATGATCTGATAAATAAAGCATTGTTGTAATTGCATGTTTGACAACAGAAATTATCGGACCAACATCAAAAACCTCCATCACTCACAATCTGTCAATGTTTCTATTTTTATGTATAAGCTTGGGATGTCTCCCAAATGTCATCCAAAATCTGTAGCTCCTGAGGAATCTGTTTTTTTTTTTTTTTCAGGCTCTTCAATTGAACTTTAACATTTAGGAGGTTATTCAAGTTACGCAATTCCGAAAGCGAGTAATGCTAATTAAAAATGGGAGATCATGATAGCGGTCTTAACTGCCAATAGTACACCAGAAATGGAAGACAAATTCCACTATACAAATCCAATAAACTGCCTCACTGTTTCCCTGATTCAATAAGGCGGGAAACAGCTATACATGTTTGTTCTTGAGTTCATGCAGAACAGAAAGGAATGAAACAAAAGAATAGAAAAAAGAATGATGTCTTGTGAAGGAAACAAAAAGGGGCACAACATGATATTCTATAAAAGATAAAAGCAAAAAAAATCCAGAACCTTGATGTTTGCATCACTCCGGGGTATGTTCATTCATGTCTTCTTCAGATCGCCAAACGACATCCTTCAGGGAGGTTGAGAGTTTCTTATAGAACTGCAAAAATATATGAGATCCCACAATCATTCAGAGAATGATATACCGTTAAGCTGAAAAATACTTCTGAAGTATGAGTAACAATGGTGCTTCTACCCACCAAAAAAAAAAAACAATGGTGGTTCTTGTTTTTCCTTCAATTGTACAATTATATACTGATGAACAACTTTTAAATCATTGATATTTCCCGTTTTTCTGTATTTAATACTGATGATTTAAGTAAATTTTATGAGACTCTAAAGAACAAGTTTCAATGTCATGTATGAAAATTTTAAATTGCATCGGTACATCTTAAATAACCTTTGCAAGATATATTTCTAGTTCTTAAAAATTATTTTAAAAACTTAGTAATCTTGATAAATAATAAAGCTCCCATTCTCAATTATCTACTGCAGAAACATCATTTAGGGACAGGATTTGGCATCCCATCAAGTCCCCAATGAGGGACTAACATGAATGACCTCACGTGTTTACATTGTAAGGTTTATGACAGTCATGTCAATCCCATGTTGGGGACTGACTACACTTCTTCTTTTTTTAAAGAATGGTGCTCTCAGGATTTGATCTCTTAACCGCTTTCACAGAGGTGGGAGGTGCTTGCCGACTTAACTAAAGCTCGGTTTGCGGGACTGAATACACTTGATGGGATACACCTTGATGGGATCTAATCTCGATTTAGACAGCTTGACCTCATGGATCATCAAAGAGACACATGGATCATCAAAGAGACATTCTATCGATCATCAAAGAGACAATCTAAAATGGAATATGTCAGTGAAAATAAATGATGTAGAGAAAGATTGTGTGCTTATAAAGCATGTAAAAATGCATAAAACTACAATGCACAAACATAGCATGCAGAGTACCTTGTGGAACTCAAGCGTATCTCCCTTTGCTTTCCGTACTTCAACCATATGAAGAGAAGGTGCCATTTGAAAAACCTGATAACAAAAATAAATAAATAAAAGAAATGAAACAACATGATAGTTTTGGACTTTATTTGTAATACATATTATATATAGATAACAACCTCCGTAGCAACATTGAGATTCCCCTTCCTCCCTGCTTTGACATTTTCCAACTTCAACTAAAAGAACAGAAACCAAAAAAAAAAAAAGAGTTGATGAAACAAAGTCAAAATAATGATAAACATGAAACAGCACGCCCACCAATTATTAAGGAAGAGTAACTCATTAAGCTCTGCTCTCATGTCACTAAACTGTCATCTACTTATTTAACCAAGCAACGTGTGTTGTGCATGCATCTCACCTTGTAGTTTTTCTTCTGTACATCAAAGCCAAGCGGTTTTGCCGCTTCTTCGATTTTACTGATGATTTCATTTGCCGGGCATTTTGATGTAAACCTTGTTTCTCGCTTAAACTCCTGTATGTATGAAAAAAAAATCAAATAAACTGCATATAACAAATTAAATTATCCATTGGCCGCAACATAATCAGCCATAGAAGTTCTGCCTAAAGTGACTTGTCTAGTTTGGATAATAAATAAAAGCAGAGAAGTGATTGCAAACCTGCTCTACATCAAAGAGATTTTCGAGATTGAGTCCTTGAGACATGGAAGAAATCAATTCAAACGCGTTCATTGCTGCAGGTTGAATCTCCTTTTTCTCCATCACATGGCTTTCCTAAAACAGAAGAAATAATGCACTTAGTGATAGCCAGCACGCACGTTGTTCTAAATCACAGAACTGAACTACAAGAAGTGCTAGTGATGCTTGTCTTCAACTCACTTCTGAGTCCCGGAAAGCAGCATCCACGTCATCCAAATTTGCTTCACATTTCTCCTCAAATACAGGTGGCTTATACCCTTTCTTAAACCATTTGTTCTCCAATATTTCTTGGATTGTGATCCGCTGCATCAACATCAGTAAGATGAAGTCAACCACAATGGAAAAGTTCAGATAACAATAATTTTATGCATTCTTTATTAGTGAAAAAAGGCAGTTTAAGAGAGATATATTGGCCTATCAATCCAATAAATGGGTGCACCAACTTGGGTTCAATATATATATATATATATATATATATATATATATATATATATATATATATATATATATATATATTAGCACTCTGTTGCCCTTTTCTAATTATTTTTTTTAATTACTTATAAAGCTTATTTAGGCTGATCCCAAGAATGTTGAAGTTTAGACTATGATGAAACCAACAATTAAAATATAAGAACATTTATTTTTGGAAAAAAAACAATCATGCACATCACAAAACATCCCCAGTCACCAGTGGATTGGAGACTGTCAACAAGAAAGACTTACAGTCATAGGGTTGGGATCCAGGATCCTAGTAAGCAATTCCGTAGCACCAGATGAAAGCCAAGATGGGAATGTGAATTCAGCATGTGAAATCTGCATATATTATAAATGGAAACTAATAGAAGAGCATTGGGATTGCAAGAAAATGGGCACATTGCAATTGGAAATAAATGCTCACTTTTTTATACAGGTTCATAAGATTAGAATCATCAAAAGGCAAGTAACCTGCAAGCAATACAAATAGGATGACCCCACAAGACCAGAGGTCCGCAGTCGCCCCATCATAGCCTCTATCATTCAGGACCTAACAAATGAACGGGAAAATAATTCAGAAAAAACTACAAGAATAGTGTGCTCTTGAAAAGAAGTTAGAATTTTGCAAGCGCCAGCACCTCGGGAGCGACATAATTTGGAGTTCCACATGTTGTGTGAAGCAAACCATCATCCTAAATGAAAGCAATAACCAAAGTCATTAAAACATGAATTTTTTTTTATTAAAGTGGAAATTCCAGTAGATGCATTCTATCGGGAAAAACTATTCAAACCTAACTACATGATCACCTCATTCCAGTAACTATGGATTGTAGATTTGGAGGGGGGGAGACTGTATTAACATTTAACACAAAACAAGATATATCCAAAAACTAATAAGTGAGGAACTACATACTTTTTATTTACGTATTCTTTAACACAGAATCAGACAATCAAAGTTTCATTGTAATGACAAAAGTGTAGATTCTTAGCTAGGTTCACTGTTTTGTGAAGAAATGTTGAGATAATATGCTACATATGGAGCAGAATACAATAATCAGCAAAACAAATACTAAACTTGCAATCGTGTGCAAATAAAGCATCCTCACCATCTGTACAGAGTAAATTATGGATTTGGGAAGGAGTGCTAATATAATTACCCTGACTTGTTGTGATAATGCACTTAATCCAAAATCAGAAACTTTGAGGTTTCCAGATGCATCAAGTAGTAAATTTTCTGGCTGCACGAATTAGAATGAAAAGAATCAACCTTCTTTCTTTATCAAATAACAGGAATATTCATAAATAAACATAACTTTACAGGATAAACAAAAAATAAAATAAAAATGAATCGGTTCACCTTGAGATCACGGTGGTAGACTCCCCTACTATGGCAATAATCAACAGCATTAATCAGTTGCTGAAAGTATCTCCGTGCTTCTTCCTCCCTCATCCGACCATGGTTTACCTTTGCATTCACAGAACAGCAATTATTAAAATGTTGAATGCAGATGACATGAACATGCACATGATAAGATGAGTACAAAGTCAAAGAACTCACAATTTTATCAAAAAGCTCCCCTCCGGTGACAAATTCTAGAACAATGAATATCTTTGTCTTGCTCCCCATGACCTGAGCATAGACTACTTTCAGAAAGGGATTCAACAACTAAATGAAGGTAATGAGAACTTAAAACACAATCATGGTGCTCAAAGAACTTGGTTTTAGTAAATATTATCTTGGATTTTTTTTTCTGAACAACCAGGGAAGAATTTAGACAGAGTTGGACATGTCAAGATAATACAACATTCCTAAAGGTCTAAACCACAATTAAGTCCTTATAAACAGATCCTATTCCTGCTTCCCCCCTACATTTTTAACAGTTCCTCCAACTTTTACTTTCATAAGTACATAGTTAGGCACATGATAACAAAAAATATTCCTCTTTACTTTCATGTTCCTGCTTTCCCCCACATTTTTAACAGTTCCTCTAACTCTTCCTTTCATCATTTCATGAGTACACAGGCTTTCATGTTCCTGCTTCCTCCCCCCCCCCCCCCCCCCAGTTTATTGGGTATACAAAAAATATATTCTAGCCAAGGTCACCACCTCCCTTTTTAAAATTGAGTGTTTTTTTAAAAATTTCCAGAATGTTAACTCCAAGGGCGTGTTTCGTGTTTAATAATCAGAGCAACGACCAAGCTTACAAAATTTTTAAAAAAAAACTGGAATTGCCTTTAAATAGAACAATTTGGGAGCTTTCACTCCTTTTAACATTATACATATTCTTCATTTTCCTAAGGGGATATATTCACACAAGAATGCCCAGAAGAATCCCAAACTTATCTCCTTTGCAAATTAAAAAAAAATTATTTGTTAACTTCGGTATAATTATATAATTAGATATGTTACTTGAAATTCCTCTGGATATTGATTTATAACTAGAATGCATTATTTAAAATTATGTAAAATTATAATTAGAGTGTATTACTTAAAGGCTAAAGCTATATAAAACAGAAAGAACTGACCTCATATAGGCGAACGACATTTGGATGTTTTATCAACTTCATTGTTGCAATCTCCCTTTTTATCTGCAGAATCAGCATTGACAGAGTAACTAGGTCAAATATAGAATGACCACTTTTCTCAAGTTGTCAGATCCATTCTTTAAATATCATTCAGTTAATTACTGAAAAGCATCACGAAAATGCGGGCATTCAGCTCTGATGGAAAATACATGGAAATGAATAGTCTGACAGAAATAACATCATGAATTAGGGACCCATTGTCCAAGTAATATGATGCTTTTTTGATACTTCCATTACCAACTATGTGCAACACTCAAACATATACCTTGTTCGTATAAACTGATGTTCCTCTAAAACAAACAAAGCACAGTGCATGCAACCGTGCTTTTAAAGCTGAGGTAAAAAATCAAAATAAGGGAAAAAAGAAAAAAGCATGGCGTAACTGAGAAACCCAGTAATCTACAAACAGACCTGTTCAACCATTTTGTGCTTGAGAACCTTCTCTTTGTCAAGTATCTTTATAGCCACTGGTTCTCCAGTTTCCAAATTCCTTGCAAACCTTACCTTTGCAAATGTTCCTTCACCAATAGTCCTCCCCAGTTCATACTTGCCCACTCGACGCTTGGCTCTGGGGGCGCTCATTGTCTATGCTTACTTTAACACTAATGTATATGTCCCTTTTATGAACTAATGCAGAACCCTGAAGTAAAACAGATATGAAAAGCATTAAGGTTTGTTTCTCCATCTTCAAGCTCAGATTCAATTCACAAAAAATGCAACCAAAGAAATCTCAACTTCACACCGGAAGCAAAGAACTAGTATCATATACATTGCAATGTATTATTCAACTATATAAGTCATATATAATACAATTCGAACCAGTTGGACCAGTTAGCCCAAAGCACATATTTCAAAGAAAAAAAAATTGAAGATAAACTGGCAATACGATCAAACTGAACAAAAATTTCCTTATAGTCTAGATGTCAGAACATGACAAAAAAAAGACCAGGCTATGACTTCGAAGTTGGTGTAATTATCGATTATCACAGAACACGAGATATTTTTTTGGACGTACATGCAAGTACACAACCACTTAATTCTTTCCTTATATATAAAGAACACGAAAAAAAGTGACAGAAAAAGAGCGGCTGCAAGCCTATTGGCACCAGGGACATCAATTAATGAAATCTGAATTTAAACTAATCACTTGGACACAACTTAATATCCATAGCTCATATTAGCTGCATAAACGACCAAGTGCAATTCTAAAATTTGGGATTCCCTCAAAGGTATATATATATATTAGATGACTATATCTATTTTAGACCTGCATTACAATGCCATGTAGACTAACCACTGCTTTAAATGCTATTCTCATTCTTTGTAGGATTGGAGGCTTAAATTCTATAAGGAAACAAAGCATGAAACAATAAGTAAAACAGGAATGGAACAGTTGTAATGATTGTGGTTGACTCTACCAGCAGAATTCACTATCCTCATGGTCACAAGTCACAACAACACTAAAAAACCTATCACATATTAACCAAGATTCTTGCATTCAAATTTATTTCTGCAATTTATTATATATAAACACTTCGATTAATTCTCACAGAAAAAATGAAGCATAAACCTTAGTTTGCAGAAACAGCAAACAGATTTTCAAATTCAATAGTGACAATCAAACTCAGAACGAGGAGGAGAAGAAAAAGCCATACAACTCCAGAAAAGAGCATATGCTCAGAACAAAGAAAAAAATATTAAAATTTTCAGTGTAGAACTTAAATGACTAGAATTCCAACCTTGGATTAAAAACCTTCTCAAGTAAGACATGAAAAGAAAAATGTTTTTTCTTCCAAGAACCATAACAGAAGAAAAACTAAAGAATTACCAAAGAATTCAACCATCCACAGCAA